>RJWT010025733.1:0-16057 GCA_004365215.1 Cuniculus paca | reverse complement strand
AGTCTAGCACTGACTGAGCGCTCCCTGTATTTTGTTCTGCTTTCTTCTGAAGTCTCCAGTGTCTCAGTGTGCATCCATGAGGTTGGCAGCTGAGTATTCGCTTGGCTTGAACTGACTGGTCACTTAGCCGAGCACTTCCTGTGCTTTGCCTTTTTTCTGGGCTTTATCCCTTGGTGGGTGTGTGGTTCAGGGCTGTTGCTGTGTCCTTGAGACTGTTTGTTGGGCTGTTTTGTAAGGCTCCAAGTTGGAGCTCTTTAGGAAACATGGTACCAGAAATATGCTTCATTGCTTTCGTAACTGTCAATTAGAAACAAAATAATCTGTTAATCTCCTAAAGCTTTATTTCCATTTCTCTTAAAAGCAATTATGACAAAGTTCTCTATGAAACCCAGCTAGCAGCTATTGTATACTTTATTCATAATAAAGTTTTCTTTTATAAATGTGGTTTATAACTCTGGGGCTGACAGTATTATTCTGCCCTCCAGATTCTTAGTCTGAGTTCCACCCCTAGAATAAGGATACTCCATATGGAGGAGCAGCATGACATGTTGCTGTTTGTTTAGGGTCTGAAGGAAAATTGCTGAGATCCAAATACAAGCTTTGCTGTACACCACTTGTATGATCTGTACCTCTTTTTCCTTAGCTTTGAAATGGGTTTATAGGGTTGATACAGAAGACCAAGTAAGGTCACGTTCCTAAAGTACTTAGACATGTTGGATTTACGCGAATGGCTTAAATGTGTCTTCACTGTAATGTTCGTGTTTCTCCTGTACACTTGGGGCTGGTCTAGCTGTGGAATTATTCCCACCATTGAGGCAGGGCCAAACATATGTTTTCCACTAAACAATTAGTGACTAGTATACAAATGTATCAATAAAGACTTTGCTCTCTCATTGATTCTTTAATTTTTTAATTGAATATGTTTTTCTTCCATTCTGAGTTCTCTATACTTCATATGACTCTTCTTTAGTTACTGGATTTCATTGATTGACTTTGATTAGTTTTTTGGTGTCTTTTTTGGCTGTCATACTAGCAGGCATCAGGCCATAAAAACAGTCAGCAGTTTCATAAGAACTGGCTTTAGTTGTGAGTTGTCCTCAAAACAAAACTCACCCTAAGATGGTAGTGTACATGGTTTCACTACCATCTGTATTATTAAATACATGTAGGTTCTGAAATTATGAAAACAGCCACTCCTAGAACAATGACTCCTAATATTGTTGCTTTTATTATTGGTACTGGGGATCAAACTCATGACCTTGTGCTTGCCAGGCAGGCGCTTGTGCCACTGAGCTAAATCCCCAGCCCCGAACCTTTAAAATATTAATTGCATGTTGCCTTTTAAATTCTAGTCATAGAAACACTTCCATGAAAGCCTTAAATTATATTACAAAGAACCTAAAAGCAGTATGTAGTTTAGAAAATGTGATCTTAAGATGCCTTTTTAGTTCAAGGGAAAGACATAACGCATTGACCCTTTAAACCTCCTGATACTGAGAAAGCAGTTCAGTTATTCATCTTCCACTTGGTGTTTGTTGATGGTGGTGACTGGACATTGTCTTTCCCTTGTGTGCAGGGTGGATTTAAGCTGGAGATATCCAGAAGGACTTGTGCTGGATTTGGTATGATCCTTGTTGGGGACCCAGGGCCCTTCCCACTTCTCCTGGCCCTCTCTGATTGAGGATCACCAGGGCTTCCCATAGCCAGGCCTGGCTTCATGTAGTGTCCAAGACTGAGGATACTTGTTGTTTTATTACCTTGTTTGCCTTTAGTTCAGTTGCTTTTCTAGGATGATTCCTGTTGTTTATGCAGTAGAATCATTTTTTGGTGTCCCCTTAGTAACAAGGCCCCGTTGGAAAGCAAGTCTGTTATTTTTATTCCATGACTTGCTTCCTCAGGCGGTTCTGGTTCTTGTTGTGGAAGTCTTGGTATGCAACTCACACCTCTGCCTGACATTAGCCTTTGGTCTGATAGTTTTATTTTTTCCCCAATATACTGAAGATAGGCCTGCCTTAATTGGTGCTATCCCAGAAGCTTCCACACAGGTTCCTTGAGGCAGCAGGAATATGTTTCTGTGTGATCTAAAACAAAAGAGGGGTAGATGAGGGGAATGAGAGTTAGTATCTAAATTAAAATTTTCAAACAGCAGTATGTTTTGTAAATCAGTGGATACTTGAACACTGTTGCAGCAATCTTTATTTAAATTCAGAAATAAAGAGCTAACTTGTTACACGTGAAGCTGATGCTGTAGGCTAGTGGTGTGTGTGTTCTTGTATGCACACATGCATGAACATGTATGAGGGTCCATTTGTCATAAGGAAATCACTGTGATGCTTTTCCACAATGTGTACATCTTGTGGTTTAGCCTTCTGTCCATCTGGTTTCCTGGGGTGGTAGTGGGTATTTCTGCAAGCTCCTATCTGGTCTCTTAGGGTGTATTTGGGTCATAATCATAGATAGCTTATAGCTGTTGGTCACGGATCATAACAACAAACACAATATATTTTGAACAGTTAATTATTTTGTGCCAGCAACTGAGCAGTGTTTTTAAATAGATATTTTTCTGTTCTGCTGAGTTAAGGCATTGAGTTCATATTTTGAATTCAAAGGTATTAGGAGTTGAAATATGTAAACAGATTCATAAATCATCCTTTTTCTTGGGTTTGGGTGGTGTAAGTGGACTTTGTAAATTGATGAGCATATTATTTTTAGAAATCAAAATTGCTTTAACTTTTCTTTGGTGGTACTAGGCCTTTTGCACTGAGAGATATCTCAAGCTCTTTTTTTGTTTTCTTTTGAAATAGTCTTGCTAAATCACTAAGTTACTCTGGTGGACTCAAACTTGCCATCATCTTGCCTCAGTCTCCCAGAGTGCACAATACAGTTGTGCACCACCACACCTGGCTGAAATTGCTTTGTACCTATCCTTAAATGCAGGCTAAAACTAACAAATATTTATTAATACTCTGCCACTGTTTTTTTAGTACTGAGGATCCAACTCATGACTTCACGCTTGCCAGGTGTCTTGGTTACTTTTCTTTTGTTGAGACAAAATAGCTGATGCCCAAAGTGAAGGAAGGAGAGGTTTATTTCTTACAGTTTTGGGGGTTTCAGTCCATACTCAGCCGGTTCCAAGGCAGGGTGGTGTGGCTGAGGGGGCAGCCATTCATGGTGGCTGCAAGCGGCAACAAACCTGGCAAAAGAAGGAAAAACACGCTTCCTTCTGGACTTTACATTGTATGTTGGCTCCACCCCTGGGCAGGTGCAGCACTCACCACCGCCAATCCCTGCACTAGACAACAAATCAATCACAAATGGTAGATTCAGCCACGTCCATGGCTGTGTGAGGCTTGGGGGCCACCTAGATACAGACCATGACACCAGGCAAGTGCTTACACTGCTGAGCTAAATCCCCAGCCCCTCTGTGCCATTGTTAATGCTATTGTTGATACTTATTTTGTGGCAATGAGGAATCCAAGGCATAGAGAACAGGTGAGAGGATGATACTGTTATCTAGCACTTAAGGAGGGCCAGATACTGTCTAAGCCATTTGTGTCTGTTAACCTACTTAATCCTCATGAAACACTGTTTTACTATTACCACTGTTCTATCATAAGGAAACTGAGCCTTAGAGTGTAAGTACCTGGGCCACAGTGTCCCAGCTCACTGCCATGCTGCAGAACCCTGCTTCCACACCCAGGGTCACTGGCTTATATTGCCATCTGGAATAGAATGGGGATTGGAACCTGATTTATCTTTCTCAGTATTGGCTTTTCTCAGAGCCACATTATTTCCAGATCTTAAAGGGTTTTCTAATGTTTAGATAATGGTTAGCAAAGAGTGACAGTTTGTTGAGCTCAGTGACCCTCAGTCAGGGTTGTGCCCTCAGACATTGTGCAATATCAGGGGCCATTTCTGGTGGTCACTGCTCTGGGGAGGAAGTGTTGGCATCTAGAGGGCCGGGATGCCCCTGAGCACCTTACCATGAAGAGAACTGCATGCCTACAATGAAGAATGTTGGCCTAAAGTATCAGCAGTGCTGACACTGAGAAATCCTAGTGTAGAATGTTTTTAACAGTGCCATTTCTCTCAAAGGAATCCATGCGTTTAGTTTAAAGTTATGCAAGAAAGAAAAAGAATTAAGCTGGAATAACGGGATAGAGCTAATGCTATGGCAGGCTTAGCTCTGAGTTTTGATCTGTGAGCTAGATTAGTTCTCATTTTAAGAAATGTACTTCGGTGGGCTCCTAGGATCACTTAAAGACCTTGCACATTCTGGAATGTAAGAGGACAGTATTTTATAGTGCTAGGTTTGAGGTTCTGTGTGAATATTGTGTCTCTTGCTATCTGTGTGGTGAATTCTTCTTTGTATATAATATTTGTGTGTGCACTGTATAAAAGTGACTTCATAAAAGATGACTTCTGCCAGAATTCAGAACACAGCAGGTAATGTACTTACTGACGTAAGAACATGAGTAATTCTTGTCTCACAAGAAAGATGTAAACCGGTTTATTATAATGATGTAATATTTGGGTGCTTAATTTATCATTCCCATCTCTAATGATGCAAAACCTTAAGAACAAACAGGTTATAAAAATGCAGAGGGCAACTTTGAAGTCTGGCCTTTTTCCCTAAGCAGTTAAAAATGTAGCTTATGTACTGATGGTTTGCTTTTTGTAAATATTTCCACAGATTATGGTTAAGAATGTGACCTGTGCACTGCATGGTGAGGAGTTTTTAGTTGCTTGTTCCACGAAAGATCATAATCTGGGAAGATGTGATTCATTCAGATGATAGGGCAGGGAAGTATCATAGTAAAGCTGTAGGCTGAGGAGCAGATCCAGGATAGGAAGAGGTATCAGAGAGAAAGTGGTCATTGAACTGCATCTTTTTTTTTAAGAGAACCTTGAAAGTGGTCCAGGTCAAGTAGCAGTTTAGGCAAAAGAGTGGCCTTTTAAGGGCAGGCTGGGGGAAAGGAGGTAAAAAGAGATCACCATCACATTATCATCATTATTACCACCATCATCACAGCAACACTGATGATCCAAGCTACTCTGTAATAACACTACTGCGGAGGTTTTAGGATGAGCTCATCATCTTCACAGTGATTTCATGGAGTTGGTGTTGTAACCCTCACAGACAGGAAAGTGGGGATCTAGCAAGACCAGCGTCCTGTCCACAGCCACAGGGCTGTTGTGGGCCCCAGGCAGCTACTCAGGCAGCCAACCCTCTGGTTCAGCTCAGTGGTTCCCTGTGTGGTCAGGGTGTGAGATAAACAAGACTGTGCTGTGGCAAGACAAACATGACTCTGGCACAGATGCCTTTGTAGAACTTTTTAAAGAAGAGTAAGTTTGGGGTTTGTTTAAAGAAACTGACTCTGTTATATATGGTGTCATAGGAGTGCTTGGAAATGTGGTGACCTGGAAAATTGGAGAAGTATGATGAGAGTTGAACTGGCCAAAGTGATTAATTTGGGCATTGAAGTATGACAGCATAACCACAGACCAAGCAAGTGGTAATTATTACCACAAAGCTTTCTTCCAACAGAGTTGAGGCCAAGCCAGTCTGGCTCTTTGGTGGTTAGTTGAGAGAATGTGACAGCAGCTCAGTCATCCCCTCCACGCACAGTGAACACAGTGTGGGGGATGAGCAAATTGAGGGGCAGAGGAAGCTTTCTGTGGACATGTGAACATGATAGCCTAGAGAACTGTGCACTTGTCTCTTAGATTTTATGCCCTTGCCCCCCATACTACCCTCATGACAATGAGCTGAAGGCAAAGGTTTGATCAGAAAAGTAACAAGTAAGTAGCTTATCAGAAAGTTGTTGATATTTATTTGTGTTTCCTTGGGTGACACTTCTTTGGAGCTTCTGCGTTACAGAAAGAAGATTCAGCTTCTTCCTTGTTCATTAATTCATCAAACATTTCCAAGCAGCCAATCCTTGACCTGGGGAGGCTCAGAGTCTAGACTGAAAGAGAAAACAGACAGCGGAACCAAAAAATTCAGTGGCAGGCATGGAAAATGAAAGACAGAAGGCAAAGCAAAATGTGTATGAGCTCAGGGAAGGACAGGGGGCAAAGGGGAGGAGGAGAGTAGAAGGAGGCAGTCCTTAGTTCTGGATGTGTTTTCTCCAGTTTGCTCTTCCTGTGTCCTGATACCCCGACCTTCAAGTCCATGTTTTTTCCTCACTCCTCGGGAATGAGTCTCCTTGGAAACTCAGCAAGATGGCACCCACCTCTTCCTCCTTATTACTCATGCCCAGACCCATACCCATGGACCCAGTGCCTTTTTCTGATGCTGAGGTTCTTCAGATTTGCATTCTTACCCCTCTCTCTCTATTTTTTGTTCTGTTACCTTTCTCTAGCCAATCCTGCCTCTTGTTGTATTGATGGCCAGAAACATAGGGAATATTGAAAATATTGCACTGGAAAATGCATAGCAAATATATGCAGGTAACTGGACTTAGTTGAAGGATCATTTTTTCTTGCTGGGTATCACCTCAGGTTCAAGGTTCTTTCTAATATCATTTTGGGCTACCTTCTCTTTTAAAAATATAGTATGTAAGCATTGTTCACACCTGACTCCAGTAATTTATAGAGTATGGCAAGGTTGCCACCTCTAAGGCTATAAAAGTGCTGTATAAAAGAGGCTGTGTTTTGGTCACATCCGATAATAACAATCAGTGTGGCATAGAATGAATGTTTGCCTTTGAGAGAAGTTGAGGAAATAGAATCATAAATGTGGAAGCAAAAATATCTTTTGTTAAAATATATTTTTAAATTCTAGTATTACTGTGGAAAACAGGTGGCATTTCTAGTAAGAGTTTCATATTTATGCAGAATAGTTTAGTATGCTTCGAAAAGCCATCTTTCCTTTGCTAACGCTCAAGTGCATGTTATAGCTCTGAATCTCCAAGGAAGACAAAAGGAAGCCAATAGATGTATCATACTATATTTTGTCAAACATTGACTATTTTGGGCTCCATATATAAGAAGTCTAACTTGTTTAAATCAGTTAGTTTAATTAGACAGGTTTCAAGGAACAGAAAGCTGCTTCCTGTTAGTGCACAGGATTATGCACTATACCCAGACCTGCTCTAGGGTCATCCAGTCCCCCTAAGAGGGGTTTTAGATTTTGAGTTGCATTTACAAGTAAGTTGTGTTTTGCTTTCCTGCCTCCTTTACTTTTTATTCCATAGTCATTACAGCCTTGCCATGTCCTTGTTATTGTTGATAAATGCTTTGTAATTGCTCTGCAACTAAAATGTTGAACTTACATGGTTATATGAATTTGTTTATTTTTTAAAAACCTCCCTGGAGAAAGGCAAAATGGTGAGGAAAATGAACTCTGAAAGAGAAGTGTAGACATCAGGAACTAGGTGTGGTAGGGGAGGAATGGCCAGCCTTGTTGGCCTGACCAGTCCACGGCTAGAATGTTGACTTACTTCTTAGGTTCCCTTATGTGAATTTGCTGTATCTATCAGGGCTTTGTATGGCTTTACCTACTTGATCCCCATGCTATCTTTACATGATTGATACTATTACTATTTTCATTTTAAAAGATGCAAAATCTGAAGCATTAAAATGTTAATTATTTTGCTGAAAGATACAGAGGGTCTAGTTGTAAACTAGATTTTGAGCCCAGGCAGTCAGGTTGCAACCTTTAAAGGTCTTGTCCAGAGAACTAATTTAGGAGTGGACGCACATACGTTCCAATCCTACCTTGCCACTTTCCATATGTGACCTGGGCTTTTAAAGCCCTTTATATTATAAGGTTGTTCAGAGTTTTAAATAAGGTGACACATGAAAATGGTTTTTCATGTAGAAGCTTGAACCATTGTCTTTGAGACATTCTATTTTTTGTCCTGGGGAGGTGGCAGTGTAGCTTGGGCTCTTCCCAGATGTCAGCAAGGCTAGAAGCACCTCTGAGAGCTCTTAGAGCTCTGCTTAGTTGGCTGATCTTAGGATGAATAGAGACAGGAGGAAGAGGGAAAGGGAAAGTGAAAAGGATCAAGAGGTGACATGTATATATATAGCAATTCTTCATGATGAATATATTAAATGTCACAACATACACTAAAAAAAGAAAAACAGCCCACTCAATTAGAGAATTTCTAAGGTTTCTTCCTGCTCTAATTTCTGGTGATTCCAAATGGAAATTTTATTTTTATACATTCATATCCAGTAGCTATATCTTTCAAAGTATGGGAGTGTCCTTGTAGGTTGGTCTGCTTGTGTGTGTACATAGCTGGGCAAATATGCTGTTATGTCTTGGATACAAAATGTCCCTACAGGGTCATGTGTTAAAGACTGGGTGCTCAATAAAACACTATTCAAGGTGGAGCTTTTGGGAGGTTATTCGTCATGAGCACTCTGACTTTATCTGTAGATTTATCCACTGATGGTTCCATAATTGAACGGCTTTATTGGAAAGCCTGAGAAACTTCGAAGGTGGGTGTAGTTGAAAGGAGTGGGTATAGGGACGTAACCTTGGGTCTGTATCTTGTTGGCCCCTTCCTGTCTGGCTCTCTCTCTCTCTGCTTCGCGGCTGCCACAAGGTGAGCAGCTTTTGTCCTCTAGGCCCTTCTGCCATGGTCCTTCTCACCACAGGCCCGAAAGTAGTGGAGCTTGCTGGTGGTGGACAGAACCCTCTAAGACGGTGAACCAAAGTAAACCTCTCCTCCTTTGAGTTGTTAATGCCAGGTATTTTGTCACAGTGATGGAAAACAGACTGACACACAAACCTTCTATGTCACGCAATGGAATTTTGCCTAGTACCCTTGACTTCTTTTTCTTAAAGAAAGGTTATAGCTTATCTTTTTTGTCTGATTTCTTTCTTTGGATTCCTTCTTCTTGGGTATTCAGAGAGATGAGAACGTTTTTGAATGAAAGTAGACTGTATTGAACTATTTTTCATATCATTTCTTGATCCCACCAAAGTCACAAGTGTAAGAGATGACATGTAGACCTTAGGTTTCTCCTCCATGGCAGGAGTGGGGTATGTGGATTCGTGTATGTAGTTGAGGACTTGAGCCAGGGTCGGTTCATGGAGCAAGTTCTGTCCTTCATTTCACCTTTCCAACTACTCACATTCCTGCCGAAGTTGGCTGGAGGGAGGAAGGTATTTATACAACTGGAGAGAAACATTTGTGAGGTTTGCTAGATATAGTTTGCATCATTAAATGCAAGAGTGTACCAGTGACATTTACTAAGGCGTAATATGCAGACCACCTCCATGAGAATCCTCCAGGATATTTATTAGATAAAGAAGCTTGTGCCCTATCCCAGATCCAATGAATCAGAATCATGTAATCATTATTTGGTGTTTTAACATACTCTTTTCATGTGTTGATCTAGTTTCAGTTTGATAAAAGCAACAGTGCAAATTTATGACATCCTTTAACCTTGTTCAGATTATGGCACACACATTTCCAGGGCTGCTTTTCTCCTACCAGGGCATGTTGCTGCCAGTGAGGGCTTGCTTACCAAATTTCCAGATGATCTCACTGCTGAGTTGTGCTGGGAGTGGCTGGGAATGGTTCCAGAGAGAGATGGGAGCTGAGGAGCAGAGAGGCTGTACAATGAGGCAAGGGTGCTCCCCGAATAACGTGGTTCAGGGAGAGGTAGTCAGTACTCAGGGCAGTTTAATTCAGCATTCCTAAGAAGCAGAGGAGGGAGGTCAGATCCGGATGGGTGGGTGGAAGGTGGAGGTAGCTGGAGGCTCAGTGGGGTAAGGGTGGAAGTGCGGCCATAGGACCAGACCTTGAATGAGGGACCTTTGGAACTCATTAATCTCAGTCCTTTATCACAAGGTGTTTGTGATATGACTTGCTAGTCTAGCTACTAGGAATTCGATAATTGAATATTTAGGCATTGAGTATAATGTATTACATGGTTTGAATGCATATATTTCTTTTAAGTAAATGGTAAACTTGAAGATAGTAGAACACAGAACAATTAAAAAAAAACTGAGTTAATTTCTGAAAATGTACCTATCCCTACTTTGAACTTACTGTCTTAGAAGATTCTAAAAAACACAAGTACACAGAAATGCTCATTTAGCATTCTAGTTCAGTGGTCCTCAGACCACACATACGAAACACATGGAAAATTAAAAAAGAGAGATGTCTGACTTCTACTCCCAGACATTCTGATTTAATTGCTATGGAATATGATGTGGACACTGGGATTTTAAAGCTCTTCAGTTCTTCCATTTACAGATGAGAAAACTCAGGTCTAGAGCCTTTGTAACTTTTCCCAAGGTCACATGGTTTAATTGCAGAGACAGGATTAAATAAACAAAGGTCTCCTGTCTCCCAGTTCAGGGTCCAGACACCACTTCAGGCCTTACAGAGGGAATTTGAACGGGGCATGTGGACACAAGTGATGCAAGAGCTGAGAAGGCAAACTCCAGATGGCGCGGTGACCTGAGACCAGCAGCAGCACGAAGCAGCTGCATCTCCCTCAGGCTGGAGGGATGATGGCAGCACCTGTTCCCTCTGCAGCCCAGAAGCTGGCACATTTGTGGACTAACTCAGGACCAAGGTGGTGGTGGTTGTGCCTGCTGGGAGCTGAAACTCTATGGGAGCTGGAGATGCCACCTAGAGTAGAGTTGGAGAGCGATGAACACCCATGAGTCTCCCCTCTTCCCTCATGCTCTCTGGTCTTCCACCAGTACTTCTTGCCTGCAAGACCTGACGTGTACTTTGCTTCAGAGCAGGAGTGGACCTGAGACCTAGCCAGAGGGTGATTGGCATTGTGGTGTTCAGATTGATTGAGGTTTGTGTTTGGAGCAGACCTCTGTTCATGCTGTCATGAAGGAGGGTCCTGTGGGACCTGCTCTAGTAAATTCTATGTGGGAGAGTCTAACCTGTTTGTGCTGCTAGATAGCAAAATGCCACACTCTGGCTAGTGTATAAAGAACTAAATTTATTTCTCACAGTTCTGGAGGCTGGGCAGCCCTGCATTCAAGGTGTCAGCTGGTTCAATTGACTGGTGAGAGCTGCACCCTTCAAAGTGGGACCCGGGAGGGAAACACTGTGTTTGCACATGGTGGAATGTAGAACGAAAAGTGAGTGAAAGGCTACAGGAAGCCTCTTAGGGACCTGCATCCCATCCCTGAGCAGTCTTCATGATCTGATCTCATGAAGACGCCACCTCTTAACGCCACGTGTTGGCCATTAAGTTTCAACACCTGTTCAATGTTTTACAGAGTCACGTTCACACTGTAGCAAAAATGGAGATGCTCCTTTTGTGAAGAATAGCCATTGTCAAGCTGATTATTTCTCACATCCAGTTGGATAAGTGGTGTGACTGAAAGGTTTATAGACTACTTTAATACAGGTGTGCACGTTTTCCCTAATACCTTCTTTCTTCAGATCCATATCTCTTTTCCATTCAACATGTTTACATTTTTATGACTTTTATATTTAAAACATCTATGGGTTTGAAAAGACTCATTGGTATTTTTATCTGCATTAAATCTTAACCATTTGTTCCTGTGAGGATTAGTTGCTTTCTAGATATGTTACTAAAAGCCAGATGATCCCATGTATGCATAGGAGTTGACAGACCTTGCTTTCCTATATCATTAAATGCAGTTTTAAAGAAAAATGGAATTGCAGTGTGCTGCATTTTATTTGTTCTGCCTGATGGGCCAAGTGCTTTGCACCAGTGGTGCTGAGACTCGCTGTCCTGCTGTTCTAACAGTGGCTCCCCCGGAGAGCACAGCATTCTCTAGACTTGGATAATGAGGCTGATGTCATAAAAGGGAGCTTTATTAAAATAAATTCAGTACCATATTTTCTTTCTAATGCCATTCTGATGAATTCCACCCTAAACGCATACCTGACACTCTTTTAATCAGTGGAAGTAGCAAAGGGACTTCACTAGTGATAGGGAAGGCGGCAAGGGTGCTCTCAGCAGTGTGCTGTGCTCTGACACCTGCTGCAGTATTCATGCCACAGTGGGCTCTGGCCTGAAGACCTGTGTCTGTGTTAACCCCTCCCACCGAACTGCTTGGAGAGTAATTAAATACTAATGCTTACCCTTGCTTCCATGGTGTTGCTACTTAAACACTAAGAGATTAAATGTTGCCCTGAGGCTACCGGTAGAGGGACTGCAGAAGCAGGATTGGAATTGTCTCCTAATATTTAGGCTTGTGCTTAATTCTCCAGCCAAGGTCCCAGTAATGTGTTCTGACTTTATTTTTCTTCAGAATTAATCTACTGTTGATGATAGCATTCTCAACCAACAAGACCATGAAGTCTGAAGTTTACGATTTCCATAAATCTGCAGCTTTCCTACATGCCCAAAGAATGACTTACCAGGGATACAGTGTGTGGAGCATCTATTCTCCATTAGTTAATTGGGCCATTTTTAGTGTTTTGGAAATGTTATATTTTACCACAGCACATCAATTATTAATAGTAAATATGAAATGTAATAAATCTTAACCTTTAAACGTTTTGTGCCATTAGTTAATTTTAAAAGTATATTTGACTAAAGCTGATGAGTATGGCATGTTCTTTTTTTCTTTGGTGGCATGTTCTAATGATTATTTTACTTCTGTTTTCTACTCCTGAAAGAGAAATTGTGGTCTGGAGAATGCAGTAATTTCTTCTTGAAATATACGGGGGTGTTGGATAATGGCACAAAACCAGATCCTCCATACTTGTCTAAATGCAATATAAAAATGAAATGGAAACATTCAGTTTTAAACTGGTTCTTCATGTCTTATAAATTCTATGTGCACACTTGTGTAATTGTTTTTTTTATTTTTCCTTTTTAATTTTAATTTTTTATTTATTTATCTTTTTTTTCTGAGACAGGGTTTCACTGTATAGTTCAGGCTAGCTTTGAACTCACTGTGTAGCCCAGGCTGGCCTTGAACTTGATAGGTCCCCTGCCTGGGACTTGCCCAGCCATCATGGCGACAGACCCCATGTTGAACCCTAATGGTGTCTAGCTCCTTCTTCCCAGAAACCCCTGCAGTTTCTTCTTCCCAAACTGCCCTTTGCCAGACCCCCTGCATTCCACAAATGCTCCTACCCCCTTCAGCCACGTCTTGCTGAACAGCCCATGTCAGCAGCCCTGTGCCCTCCCCCATCAGAGTACATTTAAGCTCGCCCCTCGCCTTTGTCTTCAGAGAACAGCATACCTGTGAGTGCTGGTCTCTCCGTGCCCAATCTTATCTCTTTCCTCCCTTTTCTCTGTACCGCTCATGTTTTTCTAGCCGCCTCAGATTGAGTGAAAAACAGCTCAATCAGAACTCAGTGATCCCAAGTGCTGCCTCAGCCTCCCAAGTACTGAGATTACAGGCTTGTGCCACCATGCCTGGCTTGTATAATTGTTTTAAATGCTAGAGGTACACCAGTGGACTTTAGGTAAACGAGTAAGAAAGAGAGTATGAGAGGTATTCACAGGATAAATCTTATCTTTTACAGAACATGAGGCAGATAAAAAGCTATTTTATGATGGTTTATTCTGCTCAAGGTACCACATTATTTAAAAATGAAGGAATCTTTTAAAAATTTAATTTTCTATTTCCCATCTACCTTTATCACTTCTAGGAGGCTTTTAAATTCATTGTGGGCAATGAATTGTCCATAGGTAAATGGATGGTTGATAGACACTTTCACTTTGGAACTCTTCTATAATGGAAATGTGAAGGTATTTGGCTTGCTTTATGGGGACATTTAAATACAAGAAGTAGTATTTTGTGTTTTGGATTGAAAGGAAAAAAAGCCACTTTAATGATTTTGAATTCCTTTTGTAAAGCTTCAGTTTACTAAAATTAGGTTCATTTAGCTCAAATGCATTGAATTGTTTTCTGTTTTGCTCCCAGAGAGAAGAGCAGGCAGTGGGCCATGTCCATTAGTTCTCTCGTTGTTTTTTTTTTTTTTTCTTTCTTTCTGCTCAACCTCCATTTATAATACTCTACAGAAAGATGTACATTAGGATTATCATGGTATGGAGCAAATGCAGTGTAACTAGTCATGGTATCTGATATAACCACTTAAGCCAGTTGTTCTCTTAGCCTGTAATAACACAGTGCTTCTTTAAACTTACCCAGGATGCTTACATCCTGCAGTTAGACAGATAACCTGTGTATTTCTCTCAAGGTGTGAAGTAGAACAGTTCATCTTAGGGAATGTTCTCACCACCATCAGTTGGTGCAAGAGTTTTACTTGGCTTCAGGAGGAAACTTCTTTCCCACTACTTGAAATGCAAATTCTTCCATTGGAATTTTGGTTTTCAAAGAAACTGTCATTATATTGCTATTATCATTTGTTTTATTTAATATACTGACGTTCCTCATTGTAAAATTATCCTAGAATACGTCAATGAAGAGTACTTTTTCTTTTAATATTTAAGATACTTCACTTAAAATGGATTCTCATGTTTATTTGAATTTAAATTTTAAAAAAGCTCTATCCACCCCCTCCCACACACACAAATGAGGAACAGTCTCTGGAAAATTGTCTTGTTTATATTATAGTATACAGTTGAAATGATCTACATCAATTTATAGTTGATGCAAAAGTCTTTGAGCTTTATTTTCTAATGTATAGAAAAATGTGTGCTTCAATCTAAAAATCCCCTTTTCCTTAGACATCTTTCCTAAGATGTGGTCCCCAGATACTTATGGCATTGATTTTTGTTTGGTCTCTCCTTCTCAACCTTTTTAGGATACCACACTTACAAAGTTCTTGGCAGATGTGATTAAGTTTAAGCTCAGATATGTGTTTACACAGACATCTTACTAGTGTATGAAGTAGGACGATTGACTCTTAGGAGAAGGCTGCCAAGGAGTTTTGTGAATTTGGAATGGCAGCACATGTTGATGTGCTATAAGAACAAAGAGGCTTGTGATTAGGTAGCAAAGTGTATGTTATACAAATGAGTGCTAGAAGCAGAGTGGTTGGGAAATGGTACTGGGAAAGGAGGGGACAGCTGATTCTTTATAGATATGGTAGATGACATGAGGAAGCATACATGCATGTGGGGGTGTTGGAGCCGGTGATTTGTAGGAGACTGATCTGATTGAACTGTATTCATGTGGAAAGGTAGAGGTCATAAGATAGGATAAATCCAATAGGAGCAAGTAACTAAGACACCTCCGATGTTGCTGTGCTGACCTTGAGTTTGAGTTGGAGTTATCGGGGAGCCAGTGTGGATTTTCTAGCCTCGGTGTTATCAAACGAAAGCAGCACCGTTCCTTTTGAATTGTTTAGAAAGCCCTACAGTAGAAAGAGAACCGAGAAGAACAAATACAGCTACTGCATGAGGGTTTTTTGTCTTAAAGGCACGTTTGACCCAAAGAGGCCCAATTTACAATGGATTGTGTGAAAAGGCAAGAACCAAGCTAAGACCCAAAAGGATTATTGGTAGTTGTCAATGCAAGGAATGCATCAAGGATGTGTTGGGTCACTGGCACATTACAGAAATTATTTGGTTTCATATTTCACAGCTGAAACATGAAAATTTTCTTACCCATGTGTTCTTGAGCAAATTAACTTTGTCTATATGGGATTTTTCACTAAGGATTATATATTGGATCTGCCTACACTTAAGATTATAGTAAATGAAGTGAGCAGTAGGAATATGGCAGTCCAAAGCGGGGAAAAAAAAATAACCTTCAAGTTTTTTATAAATGCAAGATGTTGATACTGTTAAAGGAATTGTTGATAGTTAATAGAGAAATATGTCTGATGCTGATCTGGATGCAAAGACTGTGTGAAGCCCTCCAGATCCTATGCTGTTTACCCAATTCACCTTGAAAACAAATCTCATCATTTTCTGTTCAAAACCATCCTTTTTTTCTTCTTGTCCATAGCCTGGAACTCCATTCCCTAAGCATGGTTTTAAGAACCTTCATATTGTAGCCCCAGATACAGCTAAAAATCATATTATACAAAAAAAATCACATTATGAGTGTTGCTAAATGCCCACTATATGCCAAGCATTGCACTGTGTTATCTCGATACTGAGGTAAGAAGGCCAGTCTCTACTCTGAAGGAGTTTACTGTGTGGTGAGAGGTTCAGGTTAGCAAGT
>RJWT010025732.1:0-16054 GCA_004365215.1 Cuniculus paca | reverse complement strand
AATGATCCTCCTGCCTCAGCCTCCCGAGTGCTGGGATTACAGGAGTGCACCACCACACCTGGCTGCTTCTGTTACTTTTTAAAAGTAAATTATGAAAAAATACAATCATCAACAGTAGCTCCTGCTGGCAAGCTATGCTCAAAACTCATCCAGAAAGAAACGTGAGTGGATGGTTCCTGGTACAAGTTACGATTACGTTGTGTCATTTGTCAATACACAGTCAATTCCAGCATAGGAAGCTTAGAAACTCGCTTTTCTTGGTGAAGTGTGTTTCTACCATTTCTGATTGAGTTTTTTTTTTCTGCATACCACAGGAAGCCAAAATTGCAGCAATTTCCAAGGTCAGATGGGGAGAGGAGTTCTGGATGAAATTTAGACAGAGCCACACACTTCCCTTCCTCATCCTCCCCCCAAGATGTGGCCCTTGGAAAAGGGTTTTCATAAAGAGGACCTATCAGTTCAACGTCTCCCTTGTGGGCAGACTTGACTCCGGCTAAGCCTAGAAGTGTGTAAAGATAGTGGAAGATTTTACAGCTCCTGCCCAAAATTGTGTTTTAATTTCCAGATACACATTTGGAATCTCAGGTTATTTTTAGTTTTTGACATCACTGTTCAAACAAAAGAGCAGGTTAAACCGTTTCTCCATGATCATATGAAAACCTCACATAACAGAAGTCCGGTGCTATTTTAGACCGAGTAAATACAGACAAGTCAATTTGAAGTAAGAGAAGTTTTTCTGGGGAAAAAAAAAACACAGAAAGAAAATTATAATTCTTAAAATGAATCTAAATTTAGGAAACCTAACAAACAATATTCTTCCATACAGTTGTTTTAAATTCTGCAAGGAACACCTATAAAATATTGGGCATCAGTTGTTACTTTCTTGTGAATTGTTTTCCATTTAGGAAAGAGTATGTGAATACGAATTCTGACAACACAGTTTGAAATATAACTATAGAGACTAATTCAGTATTTTATTCACAAAGTAAAAAAATACAATGTGTACTATGTGTAGAGCCTTAAGCAGAGCTAAGGGTAAGCAGTATCTTAGTCCAGACCCCTATCCCAGTGCATCACAAGCTGGAAGGGAGAGCTAATGATAATGCGTCATTGCCACCCAGGCTGAGAAGTGTTAACGAATGCGTAGAGCAAGTGCCAGGAAGACAGTAACCAAGGGTAACTCGCCCTGCATCTGGATAAGGGAGAAACTGTGAAGACTCTTTACAGAGACAGTGCTTTAAAACCTCAACTGTTCGAGCAAAGTGAAAGGAAGTATTTCAGAAAATAAACAGGCTAAGGGCAGTATATATATTTCAGACACCCAGAAACTGTTTCTAAGAGATTTTGGAAGCAGAAAAGAACCACTGTTTCCGGATGGCTTCTGAGGAGTTCAAGCATTATCCTGAAAGCAATGAAGAGACTTTGCAGAACCTTAAACCACTAAGCAAGAACCTTGCAAGCTGAGGCAGCAGTTTAGGTAGGAAAGCAGAGAAGCAGTAAAAACAAGGTAAGGCAGACAAAATCACAAACTCTCTATGAGAGAGAATCAGAAGGCTAACATGGATAAGGCGGTAACCTCTTAACATGCTTCTAGCTGCAAGTGATGGATCACCCAACCCTAAAGAACCAAAATAGAGGTTGGAAGATGGAGGAACCTCAGGGAGGGTCTCAGCAGTGCATCTCTGCTTCTCAGCATCGTGCCTGAACTGCTGCTTCCGCCTGGCTCCTAACCTTGACTGACCCACAGATGTTCTGGTTAGTACACAGGAGAGTGGGAATCTCTGCACTTTGTTAGGATTGGACTGGCTCATTACTTTTGCCCGCCAAATCAGTATTTGTGGCAGTGAGAATGTCTGTCATCTGTCAACTGGTTTAGGCCAAGGTTTCCAGATATAATCCCCGTGGCAAGGGGGACAAATTTGTCCTAAATGAGTTAGACTTGCCTGGTCTCACCTCTGTGGCTAAAATCAGCTCAGTTCCATTGAAAACTTGTCTGCCACACAATTAAAGCAAAGGCAGAATTTGTGTTGGGTAGATGATCCAGCGCCTCAGTATCTGCCAACATGCTCGTCAAAACATTCTTTGACCGTGCTACTTTGTAAGCAAGTAGTTAAGAATGATTTCTACCTAGATATTTCCAGGCTAAAGAATGAATTGCCTTATTACCTCTTTATTCTGCAGAATAGCAGTGGTCAGTAACTATAAGGCTCCGACCCAAAATAGGCAAAAGCAGGTATTTAGATTTGCAATATTGTCTTTCTTGGAAATATGGTAAATTAGAATATCAGCTAATGAATCCTGTAATTTGAATCAAATCTATATTTTCAGATAATGTGTTAGCATTTAGAAATTAATAAGTTAACAATCTCCATTATTAAAAATTTCCTAATCTATATTCCCAGTATAGTTATTTTTTCTGCTATTTTGCACAATTTTTGTAAGTCTTCCACTAATTTGTAGCATTCTATTGAAATTATACTTCTCTAGTATATATTTTCATGAATCTTACATTACAGAAAATACAATAATAAGTTAAAAATTCCTATTTAAAATTGTGGGAATTTAGTATAAGTAAAATATAGAAACTAGTTACTGTGTTCATTTTTAAATATAGTTCAATTTATCAATAAGGTATCAGTAAATAGAATTTACTGATTGACAAGATTAGAACCTATTTGTTAATCTGTTACCTTGTAAATGAGTCAATTAGTGTTCCTAAGACCCTCTAGGAAAAGGTAAATGGATTATCTAGATGAATCAAAGTGCAGTTACATCATTTACTAAGCATATTTCATTGAGGACTCTGAGTTCATTTCTTTTATCTCTAGATTTCAATTTTCATCACCCATAAAATGGAGCCAGTAATATTTGACTTGTGAGACATGATTAAAAATTAGACTGTGTGGAAATGGGAAGGAAATCTGGAAAAGGAGAGAGGAGGAGGGTATGGAAGGAAAGGGAATAAAAATGATCCAAATGCCCTATGTGTATGTATCAGTCTCAAGGAAGAATGGAATAATTGTGTATTGCAAACAGATACCAATACAGGAACATAAAAATTAAACAAAATAATACACATAATTGGCCTAGCCTAAAAAGTGCTGTGTTCTTCATTCCCTGGTTGTCTATACAACAAATTCAAGTAAATTCACAGTATGGTATACAGACCTGGGCGTGGTGGCGCACTCCTGTAATCCCAGCACTTGGGAGGCTGAGGCAGGAGGACTGTTGCAAGGTTGAGACCAGCCTGGGCTACAAAGTAAGCCCAAGGCCAGCCTGAACTGCATAACAAGATCCTGTGGGAAAAAAAGCACATTCACTGATCTATCAAGAAATGAATATGAAATATGTTAGATACTGCATTAGAGCCTGGGGTGCCAAAATGAAAGTGACCGATTGTTTGATTTCCCATCTTACATTTTTTGTCACAACTAACAACTAAACAAATCCATAAGTTCATATCTTCAGTTCATGTTGGGTATGGTGGAAAATGAGGGGTGTTGAGGGCCTGGGGCAGGAGTGAGCTGGCAGTCTTGTACAGGGGTCACAAAAGCTCTCGGTGATGCTGTTAGTGTCTACCATCGACATATCGGTCAGGTTCTCTCCCACTTTGACGTATAATAAACAGAAATAACACATAAGCTCCCTTCCTCCAGTTCTTATGAGATAAAAGTTTTAAGAAGATTCTGGATTTCTTTTCAGAATCAGGTAACATTACTGTTCCTTCAATGCAGAAACAATGAATAGATTTGAAATTAAGGTAGATTGCTTTAGAAATTGGAAACATGTTAAATTTTCAGAATATTAAATCTTTAGTGTTTCTTTTGCTATCTGAGGAAGACTCTGGTTTTTTTGTTTGGATTGTTTAAAGATTGAAACGTAGTTTTTAAATGTGATTTATTTCACTTGGAATTTTAATGGCACCTGATTTGTTTTCATTGTATTTCTCTCAAGTACCTTCTCAATTAAGCAATACATTTTGTTACAAGGAGCTGAGTGTCTATCAGCTTAGCTGGATGTGATGATTAAAATGTGCATCTGCATTGTATTGTGCTGTGTTGATATAAAAATCATCAAAAATGTTATCAATGTATAATGAATATTTTGAAAGACAATCAACCTGATTAATTATAACAGTATCTAAAGATAGGTGAAGAATGGTGTTTAATTATCATCATGCCATAAAGCCCACAAAATTGTCTCTACTTAAGGATCCCTTAAAATAATTTTATTTTAAAATACTTATTCTCATCAAATTGAGGAGATATACATGCAAGCATAAACGCATGAATACATATGTATTTGTGTAATGGAGTCATGTTTCATTCCTACTTTTCTCTAAAATCTTGCTGCACCCAAAACCACATAGATAGAAATGAAAGCATCAGAGATCGCTTATGGATTACAGAAACGCTCAACTTTTCTAGTGTTCCTAAGCATGATCAATCCCACTCTACCTTGTTAAACTCATCTGTAGAGCATCTTGATTTACACAAAACCACAGGGGTTTCACTCTCAGGAGCATTTTCCAAATGCCCTCAAATGATACCGCTGTCTAAATACCAACTCGCAGAGATGAAACGGCAGCTGGGACAGCTGCCTAAAGATCATGCGATCCAAGGGCTTCTGTGGCATTTGGTATTCTTGACCACACCTTTCTCCTGGATGTGCCCTTTCTCCTTGGTTTCTATGACAGCATTCCTGTGTGCTTTTATGATTTGCTTTCCAATTTCCTGGATGCTTTTGTTCCATCTCTTTAATTGTTTCCCCTTCCTCACTGCGGAACTTAAATATTGCTGTTCCACAGGGCCCCGTGCAATTCGCTTCGCTTTTGTAATTATCCCCACCTACCAGCAGTTACTTGTTAAGATCTCTTTCAGGCAAGGCGAATGAGATAGCAAGTTCACCTAAGAATTCTTTTTTTTTAATCAGAATCTTTACACACCAACAGTGATCTAAAGTGACCATACCTGAAAACAGGACTTCACAGTATAGCTAGAAAAAAATGAAACAAATATCCCCAGTATCCCACAGATTCACTTACACACATCCCCTGTGATATCTAGCGAACTTTTTACTCCAGTGTACAAATCTCCCTGGGTAGGTAGTAGGACATTGAAAGCGAATAAATTTGGGACATTGAATTTAGACACACTGAAGCTTTGTAAATATAACAGTTTTTACTGACCAAGTGAATGAATGAAATAGACTGAATTATTTTTATCTCTTTGAGGATTAATAGGTGCTTTTGTTTCCTATTTCCACATCTGAGACACCTTGATTTGTTAGGTTGCAGCTTCTCCAAGGATTTAAGAATACGGGCATCTGAGTACTTGTCACAGCACAAACACAGTTACACACATACGAAGCATAAAGAATTGCAGCTATGTTCCTGTTTTTGGATTGTTTTTTACTTTAAAGATACTAAAACCCAACCAAACAAAACAGAACAAAGCCAATTAAAGTAAAGCAGTGAAACTGGTGCAGAACTTTGAAGCAGGATAATAGGAAAAGAGCAATGGCTACCATATTATATCGTGTTATCTTCAAAATAGTTGTCCATTCCATCAGATACAGCAAAATCAAACCAAACAAAGCAGAATAAAACCAATCAAAACAGAACATTGAGTAAATCAAAACAATCAGAACAAAACAAGATAGCGAGAACAATATTGTATTCAAAAACTGTATAGAAAGAAATCCCCCATATTTGCTATATAGCATACTGTTATCCTCCCCACAGATGCTCAGACTACCAGCCCCAGTCCTGAAGTCAACCAAACAATACAAGCATTCTGCTGCTTTTTGTACCTCTGTTGCTATCAACTCGGCCTGTCCTCTGAACCAGCGGTTGATGGGGGGGCTGGAAATCTTGATTCTCAGCTTGCCTACCAGTAGGCTCACAGGAGGCGCTATCTGACTTCTCTCTTCCTGGGCCCTGCATGGCTCGCACAGCTTACCAGAAAGGCTGACTCGTTGGCTTCTTGGTGGGCTCCTCCCAGTTCCGGCATGGCTGATTCTAGGGAGGCTCTATCTGACTTCTTTCTTCCATATTTCACACCAATTGGTGATTTTCTAATTCTACCTATGTTAAACCTATAACTCAGTGTACCAAATAAACAAAATTCTTCAGGTTTTAAATTTTTTAAAAATCTTGTGGTGTTGAACTAAGAACTTATGAATTAAATTTAGAGATTATTTTTCTTTAGTGATATTTGCATTTTATAATTCTCAAATACAAATGGATGACTATTATTTGTAGTTGATAGTATCTTAGTGCAGATGACAATATTTTCATTTGCAGACACAAATATGAAGTTTTTTTTCACTAATATCTAGGGATTTTTGCAGCTATTATATTTTAGAAAGAATTCAGAAAGGCTGTGACTTTTATAAACCATAAGAACTTCAGGCACACAATAATGTCAGGTAGTTATATATACACTATTTTTGCTCTTTATTAATTTTTGGATAAAAGAAGACAAGACTAAGGTTATTATTCAAGATATAAGGAGTGTCTGTAAATTTTTTCTATTTAAAATACATAAAGTATTTTCAATATAAATGTATAAAAATATTTTAATATAAAATTAAAAATACATAAAATATTTTGCTCTTTTTCATACTTCTAGCTAAGTGAGGACAAAGAAGAGAAAAAGTATTCACAAATTTTCCCAAAGAAATATCCCAACAAACCAAAAAAATCTTCATAGGTTTTACATTCACACATTCATCAAATATTTATGAGCAGGCAGCTATGTATGTACTCAATACTGTTCTAGGTACTATACAAAAGAAAGGAAGGTGTACATGTTCTTGTGAGCATGAAGATAATAAATGATAACAATAAGCAATTACACACAAAAAAATAGAGAAGACCAAATGGGATCTGAAAAGCAGGAGTTGGTAGCAATTTAGTGTTTGATCAAGCCAGGTATCACTGATAATGTCCTTTCCTGTGAAACTTTGAAACAAATGAGGAGTTCATCATATCAATACCCACAGAAAGCATACACCAAACAGACAGAAAAGCCAGTGCAAAGGTCCAGTGGCAGAATATGCACGATTTGTGTTAGAAAAATGGAAGACATGGGTAGGCTTACAGTGTACAAAGGCAACACAATTAGAGATAGGTCGGCAAGCCAGGAAGAGCTGGGGGGTGGGGATTGGGAAGATCACTAGGCCTTTGTTAGTCATTTGTGCACTGTGAATAAAATGGAGAAGCACTGTCGATTTCTGAGCAAAGAGGATGAATGCCATTGTCTGACTCATGCTTTGACTACAGTGAATAACGTTCCCTTACTCCATGGTGAGCTTACAAAACATGCATCGACATCAAACCCTGATGAACACAGGAGCCCACAAAACCATCAGCCTTGCACCCCAGAAAGCATCTGGCACCACTCTTCCTTTGCCTTTTAGTTTTCTAAGAAAAATGTACTGAGCTGAAGAAAACAGCTTCATGATGAAAAGTGATCTGAGTATGGTTCCATTTTATTTTTCATCTTTCTTGATAGTAAAATATTTTCTTGATTTTCAAATTATGAAATAACACATATTATTGAAATAGTTCACCATGTAGAAACAGACAGAATAAGAAGGCATTCCACTATGATATTCTTCTTGCTACCCAAAAAAGTAATCACTATTGCTACTTTGTACTGTTGGACATCTTTCTAGACTTTTTTAGCATTTGTAGATCTTTACTTCTTATGTGTACCGTCATCTCCACCATTTATAAAGAGATCTCTCTCAATGATTTCATCCTGCAGATAGCAAATTAGAAGGCCTGGGAATTCAAGCAGTATGCCAAAAAGCATGTGGATGGCCAGAAAAAGGAATAAAATCTAGATCTAGGTATCTGGGCAGTTCCAGCAAGTTTTCTCTACACTATGAATTTATTTTCTGCTTTTCCAGGTGACCAAATTTCATCGTCAGGCTATCTAAAAATCACATTCACTTCTGTAGACATTGTTATGACCTGATAAAGTTAGATATACTATAAAAAGGAGAGTTTTGATTAGCCCTAAAAGGGAAAGATAAAAACTTTGGGGGTATCACAGTAGAATAGGCAGGATAACACTTTGATACTTCTATTGTGGCATTAGAAGAAGAAAAGTTAGCATTAGAGCAGAGGGCATCTTCACCTCTAGACAAGAAATTCACCAACTTTCAAATTTTACAGGAAGCCAAGTCAGAAAACTCAAGGAAGAAATGTCTCTTCCTTCTACTGCCTCAAAGAATTCTGTGCTTCTCAAACCCACAAATTCACCCAAAAGCCCTAGAATTATGGCCATGGGTACTCTGAGCGTCAGAGATAGTTTTGTGTGTCCTGAAGCTTGCAAAGACCTAGGTTCAAATACCACTACAGTCTCTTCATTACCATGCCTCTCTGAAAGGTGTGTTGCTTACCATGAAACATGTATATGTATATGCAAATGCATCACTAAAATTATATATGTAACATTATATATATTCAAAAATTAAAGATGAAAATACTATTGTTTCAGAAACTATATTTTCAGTAAAGAATTGTTCTTTATGCTACTGTAATCTAAAAGAGGATCTAATTAGCATTACATTGCTAGTTGTCTTTGCTATTATTGAACAGATTTTCCAAAGGTTGACATGCCATACTTTGTGTATATACATACATATCTATGTGCATATACATGTATAGATGTAAATATACAAATGCCACTTGATCATGATGATAAATTCATGACTTATGGCTTTAAATATACCTTTGGCTTTGTTCTACTAAATATGAGCCCAATACCAAGGATGCAGATCAGGGTTTTTTGAGGCAGTATTGGTAGTTTGGGTAGGGTAGGTCTTGCAGAAGGCTGCCCTATGAGTTGCTAGATATTTAGTAGCATCCCTGACCTTTCCCACTAGATGCCAGTAGCACACACACACTTTCAACCCAGTCAGGACAATTTAAAAAGTCTCCAGACATTGCCAAATTTCTCTGGGGGACAAAATCACCCCTGGTTGAGAACCACAGTAGGACACACCAAGCAATATTGCAGAAAGTCTAAATGCCTAAGTGGTACTTGTGCAAAATTTGTATTATGAAAACAACAGTGACACCCATTAAAGCCATTTCAACTGGGACATGTATTACCAAAAAAAAAATCCTTTTCTCCTCCCCAATACCAATAGAAACCCACACCAGAAATTCAAGCCAAACATCCTGATTAGATTAGTACCAACTTCACTGGTGGTCACAATCCACTCTGCACCAGGGTGAAGTAAGGAAAGAAAGTTCCCTCTCTCCTTGGGGGCCCACTGCATTCAACAGCCTGCATTTGGGTAGTAGCCTGAGGCAAACCGTTCTTTCTTGGAAACAGAATTGAAGCAAGTTTATTGTTTTCCTTTGTGGAACCCCAAAGGACAGAAAGTTGATTGTTCATTTCCTCCACAAAGTGTCTGTCTATCCAGTGTAAGAGCAGCAGGATCCAATCATGATTTTAGAAACCTCCAGCCTCCGGGGCTCAATCTCATAGAGATAGTATTGGTGAATGTCAGGCCTGGCTTAAAGTTTAAGAATTCTCTTGTCTGAGTCTCATAATGTACATGGTTTAACCAGATGTTGGGAGTTATTTCCAGAGACCCAGTCCTCCTCTTGACTGGAGAGAAAGCGCGGCCATAATCGCCCTCCTCTTCCTGCTGTCTTTGAAGGTCATGCCCTCAAATGTGTTGGCACACTAGCAGGAATCCTTTCCTGGGAATCTTTACAAGTTGTACTGCCCAAAGGCAATGGCTTTGCATGGAGCAGGCACTATAGAAATATAGGGTGACTTGACTTTTTGTCTCATGTGGATACTATATATCAGTAAACAGCTAGAACATGCCATGCCCACTTTTCAAGTCTCCTAATATAATATTTGAGCAGATTCCAAGGCACTCATATCACAGTCTTTGCTAGTAGATTTACATGCTGAATAAATATGCTGTCCATTTCACATCATCCATACAGGTCACACACAGCCTCCATGTTACTCCCTGAGCCGGTGGTAAAGAGATGAAGATGAGATCACCTAGGCTTCATCGTCTCTGAAATTCTTGAGCTTTTCTTTTCAAGTGTTTATCCCATTAAAGACCCTTCCACCGTTGGCCCAGCTCTGAATGTGGTCAACTCCGACAATGGAATGAGGAGGTCATATCGCAAACATGCTGTGTCTTTTTGCCAAGAACCACTCTGCCATCCAACCTGAGGAATGTGAATCTCTGGTGCCATCCCATGTGTCTGGCTCCAGGCCTCAAAATATCATCAGTAACAAGCATCCAGTTGGCAACGACATCCTTCAGACAAGCTCATAAACACACACCTATATATACCCACATATCACATTTCCCTGCCCAGTGAGGTAAGGATGCCTTTTTTGCCCTAAGTCTCTAGTAATAACCTAAACTATGGTGGGCTAAAATGTCATCCGGCTTATGGTCATATCCACAAGTGTTTTCTTAAGATGTTTTCTGACACCATGGCTTCCAATTTCAGTATTTTTAAATCTGCTTGCACATAGAAACCCCCATATCTCTGATATTAAAAGCAAGCGTGAAGATAAAGCAGAAACACACCGTGCCCATAAACGAGGAGATTGTTAGCCTTGTTTCTGTGTCAAAATGTCATCTTCACCGGGTTGTAATTTTTTTTAAGTTCTCTGAAAAGAGCATGTTTCTTTTCATCTGTTAAAAAATTTAAAGTGGATTGAAAACTCCTTGGGAATGCAACTCCCGTGTGATTGACAGTGACAAGCACACATACCTTGAAAGCTCTACTGTAATGTTTATACTTAATAAAAACAAATACGGTGGCATCTGAGAGTAGCCTAGTCAGCCATGCAGCTCTCTACCTGGCATCTTGCAAATTAATCTCAGTGTTTATGCTGTAGATCATTCATGATGAACATATTGCTATAGCAACATGCATTTCTTCCATTTTCTCCCTACTAATTACACTAGCATCACCATCAGCTACTAAATCTTTGAATTACTAATGAATGTATGTGAAAAGCAATGTCTTGATAACATTCTTTCAATATGTTCTCATTGGCAAAGTGAGGGAAGAAAAGAGCATGGAATTTGATTATTTTCAATTTATTGTTAAAACTTGACAGTTAATGTTAATCCATACTTATATTTGAGTATGACAAATGATTTGAAAGTGTTCTTTATGGAGTACACATTACAAGGACAGAAAATAATGATCTGTATAAAATTTTTTCCTTCAGTGCCCATGACCACCTCATCTTCATCAAAGGTATCTACATGATAATAGCACTTGACAACAAGGAAATCATATTCAAATTATTGAACTGTTGCTACTCTTCAGTTTCTGTGGCTCAACCAACCAACCAACCCTCACCGTTGAAATCTATTTAAATTAGGCCTTTTGGTAGAGTGTCTCATTAAAGAATACAGAGATTTTAGCTAACATGCAATATGCGGGTAAAACACTTGTGGAAAATTCACATTCATTAACACTGTGAATATGAAATCTCATCCCATGTAATTACCAAATCACTGCACCTTGGAAAGGTTCATTGTAATCTGACCCAGTTGCACATGAATGTATTGGGAGAAGCTTTTACTATTTCAGATAATCGAATTTCTTATGCCATCAAAGAGGTTACCTATACTGTACTTTTTAGTTGTCAACTAATGTCAATTATTAGTGCTTGCTCCAATGATGTTGAAACACAGTCAGGTTTCTTACTGAGGTTATTAGTAAGGCTGGAAATGTTAAAGATGATCTACAGAGAGGGAAAAGAGAGTTTGACCTACTTGGCACATACTTGGAAGTCAGGAAAAGGCAAATAGGACCAAAAGTAGTGAGAAAGGAAGCGAAACACCCTTAGCTAAATAAACCATTTCAATAAAATGTGATCACCCAGTGGCTATTTCATCCAGACAACCCTACACAAATTCCTTTTCTATTTCCCTGCCTATCCCAAGTTAACTAGATGTGAAATGATGACGTTGAAAAAAGAATTGAGCCCTTGGTGCTTTTCTAGGCTACCCAGCATCTTAATTTCAACTTTCATTTTCCTAAGCTTGAGAATTGTTGTGCATCTTTCTATATGAGAACTATGATAAAGTGAAACTTTGCACACTTTCCAATGTTCATGTGTAGAAATGAGAAGAAAACATGAGGTCAGAAAGTGGATGTATAATGAAGGCAATATACCATAGAAAGAATTTTTAAATCAAACTGTATGACAAGTGCTCAATCCAGATACACTGTGTGTGAAATAATCTCATGAGATAGGTGTCACCTTCTTTTGGAGAGGAAACAGAGTTAGAGCAGTTATTTAATTGCAAGTTGTTGCACAGCTCATAAATAGCCTAGATGAGGTTCAAATTCATATCTTTCTTTTCCAAAAATCTAAGTTCCTGAAAGCCTTTAGAAAAGAAAAAGGCAAATCTAAAAGAGTTTTCTTACCCACGAGATGATGGCGGAATGACTGCAAAATAACACAGAAGCAAAGTTCATTCTAGCAAACATGAAATAAGAGACGAACTATCCCTTCGGGTGTGTCTACTTAGCAGCTCATGTCTGGATACTGTGTCTTTTCATTTTTTAGCAGACTTTATTTTTGGAGCAGTCTTAGATGTCCTTCCACACAATCACATTCTTGTCAACATAGCTGCCCTATTATGCCTCAAAGAAATTCTAAATAGAGAAGTGGTGTGTATGACCTCTCACCAAAGTTCACACCTCCCTTGATCCTTCTATCCCATCCAGGCCTTTTCCCATTCAGATACTGTGAATAATATGTCCTAATGCTAACATTCACCCAGTTGCATCTGCCTAGTACTCCTAGAATGCTCTGTGTGAAGAAAATCACTCTTCCCCTCCACCCGCCACTTGGAGAGCTTGGTCCTAAGACTCCAGGGACCTGAAAACCCCAGGCCTAGAAATTGTATAATTTGCTGGTGTCTCATTTTAAATTTTATTATAACATATTTCACTTTCATATGAAAAAACTTGTAAATATAGCACACACCAATGTATTCAAAGTGCACATCGTAAAGTAAACCTGTGTATGCGCCATTCGCCTTAAACATGGAACATTGGTTTTAAAACACTAACATTCCCTGTCTTCCACGCTCTAACACTCTCTTACCTGATTTTGAGTTGTAATTTATTTATTTGTTTACATTTCTTTTTAAAGCATTTTTGCATACCTAAATGATATACTGGGTGAGGCAAGGTTTTGAAATTTACTTTAAAAAGTGTATACTGAATGCTTTTACACTCTCCCCCAACATGATATTCACATTTCTCCATGTTGACATTCCCACTGTGGTATGATAGTCCATTGTTATATGCTATGTTGTATGTTACGAATAGCTCATAACATACATTTTAATTTTCTTTGATACTTGTTTCTAGTTTCTGCCACATAAAATAAAAATGGTATGGAATCTTAAACATTCCTGTGAAGAATTTCCACTGGAGTATATACCTGTATTATGCATACTGAGTTAGAAAAGTTCATCTTGAATTTTACTAGATAATATATTTTTCTGTCCAAATCCGTTGAGACAATTTATGTTCCCATTGGTAGTGTCTGGCAGTTTATGTTTTATGGGGCATCCTCATAAATAAGCCCTCTTTACTTTTTAATACTAATTATATATAAGCATGTGTAATATGAATATGTGCATGTGTAGCAAACAGATTGAGACCAAGCAGTAAATAGTAAAGAAATCCTTAAAAGAGCAATTTTCACTTTAAAAACTCATGAGGACATTCGATAGCGCGTGGAAGTGACTGAGGTTCCTGGAGATAGGCTCAAGTCAGAGAAATCAAATTGCAACTGATTACTTTTCTTTAGAAGGAAAAGACCTACAAAATTCATTTCTAAAAAATATCACAAGAATTAAAATATGGGGTTTTTTTAACCAATGAATAAACTATTAAATAGGAAATTGGTTTGTTTTTTTTTTTTTTTTTTTTGCGGCACCGGGGATTGAACTCACGACCTTGCTCTTGCCAGACAGGCGCTTAGGCCGCTGAGCTAGATCCCCAGCCCTGGAAATTGTTGAAATGATTGAAATTGTTGAAATGATTTCCAGAATGATAGCTAAATAACTTTATTTTCCTAATTCAACCTAAAATTGCAATGACAAATAAACATATGCACATTTAAATATGACAGGCCTATCAAAGATGATATTCAAGATTTATGCTCTTGCGAAATTCCCTTCCTTCAGTGTGACTTGCTTCTAACCATTGAAAGACAGCAAGGTGATAGTGTTTTGTTCTCAAGAATTTGTACACTTTTAGTCACTGAAAGGGAGACATTTTCTCTTGGCCTTAAACAAGAAGGCTGTCATGTTGTTCAAAGGTTCATGCAACCAAGGACTTTAAGGTAATCACACCAAGTGTTGAACGCTTACATCTCCACAGAACTGCATTTTGCCCACGAGGGCTGAGACGGAAGTGATGGGTCGACTGCCATCTTGACTGGAGCCCTGTGAGTTGAAAGTAAAAGACATAAGTCATTCTCAGACTCCTGCACCAAAGGATCTGTGAGATAATAAATGTGTGTTGTTTTAAGCCACTAAGTTTTTCATCCGTGTAATAGAAAAGTAATACAATAAATTAACCATTAAAGGAATTAATAATAAAGATCATCAAGGCAATTACCATTCATTTTTGAGTTCTATACAATTATTTCTCTTACCACTTACTCTGATATCGCCAAAATAATTCCTGATAATTATGAAATTCATTTGCATCACACTCATGTCTTCTACAGCAAGATTGTTTTTGGGTACTTCAAAGCCTCCTTCTTCTTACAAATTGCAAAGAGAAAAATCCAGAAAGATCTGCAATAATTTGCAATCAAAGCATTCAATATTTGTTGCTTTTGGTGCATGTAGTTCGGTGGAAACACCCGAAGTCTGAGGAGGCAGTGAGACTCAGTTGAAGAAGGGAGTGTCTATACTCGGGCTTCACAGGGTCCTCTGGTGTCCCTGAGACGACAGGAATTGAAGAAATCTGGTACAAGTGTCAGTGGGCTTGAGGGTAACTCTGAAGGCAAATAAACCAAGATGACATCCATTATTTTTATTATTTAACTCAATTTATGATGCATATATATGTAAGTAATTTATTACAGGTAAAGTTTCAGGAAGGAGTACTTTTTGGTCCAATTGTTGGTCTTGAAAGTAAAAATTTATGACTCAATAACTAGGATGAGATTCAAAAGAAGTTGAAATCTTATTTTTTTCAAATGTGGTAAGAAAATAATAATGGATGTGTTTATAAATACAGCAAAATGTGCAGGAGAATATACAATAAAAGTAGATACCAGGTAGGTAGAATTAAGAAGGGCAGGCTTTTAATGTCATCTTTATACCTTTTGTTTTATATAAACTCCAAAAGTATAAGTTCAATGTTTACTTACAAAACGATGCAGAGTCTTAAAAGGAGCACTGTACCTAATAAGAAGAGACATTGGATGTGAAAATGCACTGATTTCTCTTTTACTTCTGTGTATCAAAAATTTCCCCCTTGAAAAGAGAGATCGATGTGTGAAATTTTTTATTGAAGAAAAAATCAGTTACAAAGCCATGCAGAGGAAGGCTTTTTTAATTTTTTTTTTTTTAGAAAATTTGTAAAAGAAAATTGCTTCCTAGCTGGGACCATGAATGGCAAGTTGCAGCTGAGAGTGAATTTTTAATACTTAGTTAAAAATCCCTGATAAAAGAGGTTTATTATACATGCATTAACAAATCCTTAATTATATCTGCGTTTGCAACAGGTCCAACCACATTATCCCAGTAGTTTATCACCTTACGTATATATTACATCTATCTGATTCAATTAGACTTCCAACATAATCAATACAGAAAAAACTAAAACAATTAGCTTCCTTTTCACACTTGAAAAGTTGGTCAGTGTAGCTTAGAAATCTTTATTCTCGATAATTTGGGTTGTACGGCCTGCCAGTACCCAAGAGGTCTCCAACATGGTCCATACAATAGTTATCATTGTGCAATTTAAGTTCATTCATGTTCATTCTGGTGTTTT
>RJWT010025731.1:0-16047 GCA_004365215.1 Cuniculus paca | reverse complement strand
TGGGATTTCTGGGCAGGGGTAGCCTATCCACCCTTCCAGCTGCTGTCAAACCATGCTATGTGGTTTGACCAAGAGGCATCTGTAAGCTACCAAGGAACACTGGTTTATTTTGTATAAGCCTTGATTACAGAACTGTGATAAATTTTAAATACACCTATTCTTACTCTAGCCTACCTTTCAAGCTTCATCTCCTTCCAGACCCCAGGTGTATTCATATCCATCAGTTATAAAGGACGCTTACAGCTATCTTGGTGCCTAAGCGAGACACGTGGGAGTCACTTCCAGAAGTTTCTTCTTGCTCATTTTCCATATTCAATCAATCATTGCTTGCAGCCAGTTCTTTCTCTCAATTGATTTCTTGCCATTCCCACTCTCACCTGCCCACTCCTGAAAAGCTCTTCCCTAGTGATTGCTCTACCAACTTCCTATATTCTTCCAGTCTCTGCTTGAGCAATTCTTCTAAGGGAGCCACCTCTCCCTCCATTTCTGTGGGGGCAGGATAAGGAGTGGTCCCTCCAAACACCTAGAGAGTGGTGTCCACTCTCCCTGCGTCTGTATCACAGACAGTCATCAGTCTTCTCCCTCTTTCAGACCTAGGAAGGAGAGGAGGAAGGCATCCTGCCTGTAAGACTTTTTGTGCCTTCTCCCTCAGGCTTTTGCTCAGTCCGACATGGGCTGGCCGTCATCTTGCAGCTTTGTAACTTTTCAATCTACACCCAACAAATGAATTTGAGCATCGCCATTACGGCTATGGTGAACCAAACAGAGGAATCCAGCCAGCCCAACTCTTCCACAGAGCAGCCCTCCCAGGCCTACTGGAATGAAACCTTAAATGAAGCAAAGGCACTGGTAAGTTTAATGGGACTCCAGACACTTTCTTCAATTTAAATGCTTTGATGTGAAGGGTTGCCTTATACAAGAATGAGATTAATTTATCCAGTAAATATCTATTGTGCATATACTATGTGCCAGGTAACAGCACAAGAGCATGATATATACCTAAGGATATTTTATATCTGCTTGGTGTCTATGCATGTAGACAGAGACTGAGTTAGAGTGAAGGAAATAGTCTTTACCACTTAGTGAAAAAAAATTCTTCTCTTGCAATGATGAAAATCAACACAAAATAAATTACATAGATTTATGCCTATTTTCTCTTCCTTTTTTCAGATAATTTTTATGGCCTTGCTTTGGCGCTTCCTTCTTTATCAGCTTTCTATCTTCACAGGCTCTCATATTTTAATGGGTCAGCTGATTGTGTCTGAGTGACAAGAAAGAATGCATTGGGAACATACTTTTTTTTTTCCTTTTATGAAATTGGTATATTCAAGAATTGGAGAGAAGTAAAAGGGAAAAAATTGCCTGTTTCTTTTTTTTTGGCTTCTCACTCAAAAGTCCACTTCCTCACCAAAGATCAACAGTGAGGTTCTCTTCATTGTCCAGGCCCCTGTGTATGACTGGAGTCCTGAGATCCAGGGAGTCCTTCTCAGCTCCCTCAACTATGGCTCATTCCTGGCTCTGATCCCCACGGGCTATGTGGCTGGGATATTTGGAGCCAAGTATGTGGTTGGCTTTGGCTTGTTTGTTTCCTCAGTCCTGACACTCTTCCTTCCGCTGGCGGCTGATGTTGGAGTGGCCTTGCTCATCATCTTCCGGGTCATCCAAGGCATTTCTCAGGTACCAAGGTGTTTTCAAGTACAAGTGGAATATAGGTTCCAGAGTGATCGCCTATATCTAAGAATTGAAATCCGCCCCGCCCCCCCAGGTTATGGTATTAACAGGTCAATACTCAATTTGGGTCAAATGGGCTCCCCCACTGGAAAGGAGTCAACTCACTACGATTGCTGGATCAGGTAACTGATACCTTAATCTCATCTTTATATACCCTGTCTGTGATTACTCCAAAGAGAGCTAAGATCTTGCATCCCAAATACTCAGTCTTCATAGTCCTTGCTCTAAGGTACTACTCTACAGTTCTTAATCAGAACTGAATGCTAACTATGCCCAAACACTCTGGTATTTTGTAGCTATTCATTTCCCTCTTTTTTTTTTTTTTTTTTTTTGGGTATCGGGGATCGAACTCACAACCTTGCATGTGCTAGGCAGGCATATACGCCACTGAGCTAAATCCCCGGTCTCATTTCCTTTTAGTCTCAGAACATTCTCATAAATCAACTACATACATATGTATATATATATATTTGTATATAATTATTTCCATTTCACATGCAATTTGAGACACAAATAAACTAGTATTTGCCCAAGATCACACAATACTAAGTGAAGAAGCAGTACTTGCCCTAGGTAGTCTGGATTGAAGCTCGTTCCTTCAATCACTGTGTAACTGAACTTTGTAGGAAGCACACAGAATCCTGAGACTGGCCTTCTTACTGGGAACATTCTGCATCTTTTGTTTAGGGTCAATGCTGGGGACCTTCATGGTCCTCCTAGTTGGTGGACTCCTCTGCCAGACCATAGGATGGCCTTATATCTTTTATATCTTTGGTAAGTTTGTGCTTTTCAAATCTCAGAATTTTATTTTATGACTAAGTATGCTTGGCATGATTTCTGTAATACAACTCATCTATGGTTAACCAACACTTAATAGATATAGATGTGTACATAGCTAAAGTTGATGAGGTTCAAAATTAATTGTGTTGTGAACCTTCTTAGTTATAAAATAGTATTTAAGTGTTAATAGCTCAAGTGTGCAACTAGGATAATCTTGTGAATTTAAGGATATCATAATATTTTTTCCTGCTTCTAAATTGAAGCTACAGGATCCCAGGGTAATTTCTTTCATAAATTGTTGAAAATGTTATCTTGGGATGATGTACTTTTACTCATGGTTATTTAATTAATACATTCAAAAATTCTTGTATTATTACAACAGGCAGAGAATTGTGTGAATGTGACCTAAGCACAGATAAAATATTGTTTAGAGAGGAGAATCAACTAATAGATTCTATAGAACAGGGCAGACTATAAGAGTTCAGTTGTGGACACAGTACTCCAAAAGCTGCTGCAGAAAGGTCCCAAGGGCTCATAGAATGTTCCAGGGTCAGTATTTTACTACCTCACAGTTTTACTTCTGTTGAGCTCTAGTTGGGATTTGCCCAGGTGATGTCAACTAATGTTTGTATGTTTGTTTGATTCTTGAAACATTCTCTGAAATTCCATCTGCAAATTGCCTGATTCCTTAGGTTAAATTTCACTAGTGTTTATGTTAGAAGATATTCAACTTAGATTGAAGACTTCTATAAATTCAGATCAATATATTCACTCCTCAAAAATTTGAGAAGATTGATTGCAGTAGCATATCGGCCTTCAAATGTTGTCATGAAAACATTGAAGAGCACATTACGAAAATTATTCAATGAGAGAGACTTGCTGTGCTCCTGGTTTTGAGAAACATTGGGTAGCATATGCAAAAGAGGAACTCACTGAATTGCTGTTGAATGAGTACTAAGATTCTCTACCATGACCATGCACCATTGCTATGGTCCATGCCTATCCCCCTGTTCTTCCCTGAGTTCCTGAGAGACAACTCATATTCTCAACATTTAGCAATATGTCTGGTATATAATGTCTATGAGGAAATGTGTAAATGACAAGCTAGTCAAATGAAGAGGACCTTTAAGATTTTCTTACGATTCTAAAAATGAAATTTTAAAATGAACCATGCTGCCACTTATTACTGAAAATGTTGAGACCCTGAATAATGCTTATTTTAGAAGAAATTTCTTTGCTGATGATTAATTTCATTTCATGTCCATAAACTGATTAGTCAACTGCACATAAAATATACTGCTTCTAACTCATAAGTGCTTTAGAAAGATTAGAGATAAACATAGAAAGGGTTAGGAAGAAAGGAACTCTGCAGGAGCATGACCAGGAGGGATGCTGGTTGATACTTGAATAATGAGGGTGTATTCAAACACTGGGCAAACACACTAATAACCTGTAAAAGTCTCTTGTAGCCTTGATATGGTAATGCATTTCAAAATCTCTCTAAACTCAGTGGTTTAGAAGAGTCTTCTCAGAGGTGTTTGGATGACTGCCTGTGTCTGTCATCTGCCTTGGTTAATGGACCAGCCAAGCAGGTTTCCCTCATGCCAGTGGGCAGAATCCCAGAAGACAAGTCAGGAAAAAGCAGTGTCTTTTACTGCCTGGGCTCAAGACTTCCCTATGCCATTGGCAAAAATGAGAAAAATGACCAAGGTCAAAGTCAGGTGGAGCCAAGTACCCTGACTTCTGATGGGCCCTGAAAGGGTACTGATGCAGAAAGGGATTTAGTATTGGCATCATTTTGTCAATCACAAGTTTATCTGGACACAGAGACAAAAATGAAAGGAAAACTCCAACCCAGTGCTAGCCAGGTGGTATTCTTTGCCTAGGTGGAATTGGCTGTGCCTGCTGCCTTCTCTGGTTTCCTCTGGTCTATAATGACCCTGGAAGTCATCCCTTCATCAGTACTAGTGAGAAGAGGTTCATTGTGTGCTCACTGGCTCAGCAGGTACATGGAGGGACTTCCCTGCCATTTCCTTGTGTGTGTCTGGGGTGTGTATAGCTGAGAGTATGGTACCAGAGTCCTTGCTTTCTGATGGGGATGTGTTGGCATGTGCTTTCTTCCAGGACTTTTCTCCTGGCTGGTCTCTTCCAATGAAAGCTATGATCCAATCTCTACCACTTTGGGCCATTGTAGTCTCCTATTTCTGTGAATACTGGCTTTTCAATATCATAATGGCATACACACCCACTTACATCAGCTCTGTACTTCAAGCCAGCCCCAAAGACGTAAGTACAGAAAAGCTCACTCAGTTATGTTTGACTGCCTCGTTATACAATCCTCTGTCCTCCCCGTGGTCACAAAACCAGGGGATTAGAACAAGGACCTCAGATAGGAAATACAGCTGGGTTAACTTGGATTTTGATTGACCTCAATGTGGTTTACTGCTAACTGGTATGGTTTTTAAGAGACCAATGTGAGAATTTTATGGTTGATTCCAATCAAAATCAGCAAACAAGACAGTCTATCTGCAATATAAACTGTAGAGGATTAGGAAAATAAATTCTGCCCTGAAAACACAGCAACAGGAAAGCATAAACAACATATGCTAAAATTAACACATTATTAATAGGACATACAGTCCTAAATAGTTAAGTAAAATATTTGTAGACTTTAAAAAAGTTTTGCTCAAGTATCATGTTTCCAGCTCTCTAGATTAGCCCCAAATGAGTGGATGCTCTGATTGGCTAATGGGAGTCTCTCAGTTCCTGCCCACTGGAAGTCTTGAGAGTGGTGAAGAGTGTATCACATGTCCCAGCCTTTTAGTGACAGTTAACAGGGCCTTGAGCGGCCAGGGGAGTGGTGAGCCGCTCAGTAGGTATCGAGGTCTGGGAAATACTCGTGCAAGAAGTCGAAGCACCTACAGGCCCCGGTGCCAGACAGCTCAAGGAAGAGTGACTGAGTCTTCTCTTTCAAAGAGGGATGCTGGAAGCAGGTAATGCAACCAGGGATCGGGGGCAGGAGAACCAGGCAAGTAGGAATGATTCAACTCTGGAGTGAGGCTGAGTGAGGCGGCCAAAGGTGAAGAGGGGAATTGGGGAGAACAAAGAGAAAGACAGTTGTGATTGACAGCAGAGCTTCCCTGCTGAGAAGTCAAGACCTGTGCTCCCCTAACTCTCAGCCACTTCCCATTAGTCAGGGGCCTTAACAGTCTTGCCTTGCTCACCTGTGAAATGAGCCATCTGGACCAGGCCAAAGTTAAGTACTTTCCGTTATTTGGATTATATTCAACAAAGAATGATCTTTCATTTGCTTGAGTAGAACTTTAACTTGAGGTCAGACTGATAACAAGGTTCAATATTTTAAAATCATACAAAAATTTAAAACTATGTAAAATTTTGACATTATTAGGTCATACAAAGAATGAAAAATCTTACTTCATTCCTATTCCTAATCTATTCTGTTCCCCTCTCTGTAGACAGTATATAACTATATATTCTGCTATGCTTTATATATTAGGGTTTTTATTTTGCCACTTGATATATGGTGAAAATCTTTTTCTATCGCTATACAAAAGCCTTAGTGGGTGATATTTGGTTAGTTTCCAATCTCTGAGCAGCACTGCAGTGGAAACATGGTTCATTTGTCAGATGTTTATGCCAGTTTCAGTAAAGTGGATTTCTGCATATCAGATTGTGAAATCAAAGGGTAAACACACTCTGAACTTTTATACTTATTGTCGGTTGCTTTCCCTAGGGCACCAATGGGATGTGTGGGAATGTGATTCCCCATAGTGTCATTACTGGACTGGTAAAAAACATTTGGAGTTTGCAACTTTGACCCCTGAAAAGTAATGTCCACTGGAGTTTTATTTTGCATTTGTTATATTATGAGTGAGGTTAGGCACCTTTTAACATGCTTAGAGTCGACTTAATTTTCTATAATTTGTTCATAGCCTTTATTTTTCTGTTGGATTTTGGTCTTTTTAATATCTATTTCAAGGTAATCCTTATGTGAAAACAAGGTACTGTAACCTTTTTAATCATTTGTTTTTCAAATTGGGACATATGCATATTTTGCACAGGCACTAAACTTGTATTGGCTCATTTCAGTAAGGTGGCATGGACACTAAAAGTGGGGTGTGTGCAGAGAAGGGCTGCAGGTGAGGGCAGTCACCCAAGGGTCCATCTGCATCCTGGTGGGTGTGGAGGGCACACGTGCTCACCTTAGCTCCAATCCTCAGAGTGGAATCCTCTCGGCCCTGCCATTTGCTGTCGGTTGCATCTGCATTGTCCTTGGAGGCCTATTGGCAGATTTTCTCCTCTCGAGAAAAATCCTCAGACTTATCACCATCAGGAAAGTCTTCACTGCCATAGGTAATGGCCCAGCTGAATGTAGGGTGGATGTGGGGGCTTCATCGAGCCTTCTAGTTATTCTTCTTATCCTTCTGCCACAGGGGTTTTCTTCTCATCCATGTTTCTAGTGCCTCTGCCTTGGGTCAGATCCAGTCAAGGTGCCACCATGGCCTTGTTGGTTCTGTCCGCTGCCTCCAGCAGCTTCTGTGAATCAGGAGCCCTTGTTAACTTCTTGGACATTGCTCCTCGGTAAGGACCACATTGCCTCATCTGCACAAAGCCTTGGTTCAGGCGCAGTAGCCCTGTGCCCGCTCTGATGCGCAAGTCAAATATGGCATGGGCCACCAGCCATGGAAGACATTCCCACCAGTGTTACATACAAAGAACTTTTAGAGGTTACCCAGAGCTGTCACCCATGGTGATATACACAAGAGCACTCTGTAGCCACGCTGAAGGCTCTATTGCAGGACACACACAAAACCCTCTGTCTTATACGATGCAGCAGTCATTCAGGCTTCATCCCTGAAAGGATCATGAGAGCCCACAGAGTAGGTCCAAGTGAGGCTCTCATAAAGTGAAAGGACGCCACACCATAGGATAAATAGTTATTGCTGACATAGGAAATACCACAGGTGACTGAGACTTCCAGACCCACCTTCCAGGGTCCTGGCAATCAAGAGGACCCACTTATCTCCAGACGATGAACACCAAAATTCATGCGAGATGTGTTGGTTTCAGGGAGTCAACATCCATCTCAGTGAAGATGCTTGTATATATAAGGTGGAGACTTTTATATTCCAAAACCAGGCTAGAGGATCAGGCTCAATAGCAAGAACCAAAAAAATATATAAACCAAATGCAAATCACCAGTCTTCACATTTCATATAAGGGATGTTGACAAGTCAGCATAGGTCACCTCTGGGAAGTCTCAGACCCCAGCAGAGTTTTACCAACAATTAATCAACACCTTTCATTCAGGCGTACCAAAGGAGAGCACAATTCCAGGCGTCCATCCCCAGAGCTAAGCACAGACTTACAGAGAACCAACTGAGATGAACCCTTTGTTCACATGGGGATGCCTCCTCTCTCCTACCTCTCTCCTTCTTTTAGGTATGCTGGATTTCTCAAGGGACTATTGCAGGTCTTTGCACACATAGCTGGAGCTATCTCTCCCACTGTTACCGGTGTTTTCATCAGTCAGGTGAGGTCAGATGTTCTGATGAATATTCATAAGAGAAACCCATACAGCTTATCAGGAGAAGTTCAATTAAGGATATTTTTGTTCCCTTCTCAATGTGGCTGAACTTGTAACTCATGAATCTCAAGCACTTACCACACCCTCATCCCCAGCCTAGGCTCAGCCCGTGCTGGGAAATTACCACGTGTCTGGGGTGTGGAATGAGGGAGAATGCTCTAGGTTATCAGTTTATGAGCTGCAAAGGCTTATAAAATGAGATTCTTATGCTAACAACCCAAGTGTTTTGGTTACTTTTTTTCGTTGCTGAGACAAACACCTGACACCCAAAGTTAGGGAAGAAAAGGTTTATTTAGATTACAGTTTCTGGAGATTTCAGTCCATGATCAGCTGGCTCCAAGGCAAGATGGCATGACACAGGGGCAACACTTCAAGGCAGCAGCCCGAGCAAAAGAAGAGCATACAAGCCTCTTTTCTACCCTTAAATTGTACACAGGCCACCCCCACCTTCCCAGGGTGGGTGTAGCACTCACAAAATGTCTTTGCCCTCTTTTGCACAGGATGATGATATTTACACAGTAAGAACCCTGGCTCCCCGCTGAGTCTCTCAGTTAAACTTTTAAACTTCTCAAATTGACACAATGTATTAACCATAAGACCAAGTTTCCAGTAATATTCATGGCATTTCTTCTGAAGTATACAGTGGTTTTGCCTGAGACTAAGGGGTTTCTCAGAATGTGAGCCTTTCAGTGTTAAAACATAGAAAATTCTGGGCAACTAGGATGAATGTCCGCCCCACAGAGGAACTCAGAAAATGTTTGCAGATTGTGTGAGCAAGATACCGAGTGAATGACAGAGTGAGAAGCAACCTGCACCTCCCAGAAACACTCAGGATAGACAGAGCAGGCGCCTCTCTCACTAATAATGCTCACATAGTGTTTTTACATTATGCAGCTTTCTTTCCCCCCATGGAGATGCATTTAAAGTAGTCACAATAAACACATAAGCAATAAATCTGCTGCCTGAGAATCTTACTGATGTAGACTTTCTGCCTCAGTCACATGAATATCCTTTTTCATGCTCCTGTGATTTTCTACCAGTAAGTTAGAAAAGTGAACGAGAAGAACAATGGAGGCATCAGTGTATTCTTTTTGAAATCAAATCGCTACTTGATTCTAAACCCTCAGTTCCCTTCTGGTTACTGACTAACCTATTGGCAGGAAATGGTGCTTAAGATGGAAATTCTCAAGGTCACCTTGTCTCTCCTGCCACTGGTTGATTTGTTGATGCATTCGTTCATTTATTCAGTGTTTATTGAATATTAGCATGTGCCATGCATTAAGTGAATAAAGCAAAAGTCCGTCTGATTGTGAAACTTATACTGTAGGAAAGAAACAGACAAAAACTAAGGAACTAGGCAAAATATGATATATTGGGTGGTGGTAAGTTCTAAGAGGATCTGGAGCATATTAGATAAGGGGGAATTTCAGCTTAACATAGGGGTCAAGGAAGGACTTATGGGAAGGGCAACATTTAAGCAAGGACTGGAGAAATGAGGGAGGGAGCCAACCACTGTCATTTGGAGGACACCCAGGGCCCCAGGAAGCTGGCACAGAGCTGGGTGGGAGTGGCAGGATGTAAAACCCCAGTCTTTGTGAACCATGAAGGGATGAGAATTAGGTGATCACTACTGACATGACATTTCCTGCCTCCAGGGTTCAGATTCAGAATTTGGATGGAGAAATGTGTTCTTGGTTGCAGCTGCTATTGATATAGTGGGGCTGATCTTCTACCTCATTTTTGCCCAAGCGGAAGTGCAAGACTGGGCGAAGGAGCAGACACTCACCCATCTCTGAGCCCATGGAGTGCTGTGTGAGATGCCAGCCCTCGCTAGTTCCCCACTTTCCCTCACATCCTTGCCCTTTTGGGTCTGCTCAACTGATTTGTTGTTTAATTGGAATTGGCTTTGTTTCTAGTATCTTCTCAGAAACCTTGGCTATCTAATATGAAAGGTTTTACCGAGATTGGATTTTTTTTTACAGGAGAAAAATGCTCATTATTTAATATGAGAAGCATATGAAAGCATGTATGTGCGAATTTCTCAGTGTCTTCCATGCTTCTCACTGTTACAATGAAAAAAGCATCAAGCACTAGAGGACATTTTCTCACCAAAGTGTAAGAGAAAGCAGAACCACAGCAGTGTGGTTGGGAATTACTAGGGAAGTGGGGCCCAAACATCAGAAGATGAACCCAAGGGCTTCTATCAAAAGAAAGGCAGAGGCAGTGTCTCCAACCCCAAGTCCTGGGCCGGGAGGCCCTGCTCCAAAGCTAAGTGGCTCTCACAATGCTGAGGAGGTGTATGGGGCACTCCAGGCTTGGTGTGGCCAGTGTGCCTCCCTGAAAAGTAACAAATAAGATGGACAATAAAGAGTGAACTCACTGGGACAAGAGGAATGAACTTTCCTCCAACTAATGTGCAAGGGTCAATTGACTTCACCTCTTCCAGACAACTCACCTGGTGCTAGCTTTGGACCAGTTCGTGCCCAGCATTTCCCAGAGTAGACTTTTCCAGAGCTACCTTTTCTCTGGCTATCTGACCCTGGCCCCACATCTGTTTGGCAGATCTGTGCAGATATCTGTGCATCTTAGTGAGTGAATTGTCCAGTTTCTCTCTTGTCTCCATGAACATTTCTTAAGGGGATCATACCTGTTTCTGCTTCTCTGACTCAGGATCTTAACCACCATTCAATGGGCCTCATTCATTGTTCACTTCATTAGCCTAAAATGCCTCTGAAAATGTACACAAGACCCAGGCTACTTGACCTCATCGTAAATGTCCAGAGAGTATGCAGGATGTGTCTGCTTTCATTAAGCCCCACATGAGCAGCTCAGGGACCATGAAGGAAAACAAAAATGTTCAAACACTAACTGAATATTAATAAAAACATTTATGCTCCTGGGGGCATGACAGAAATAAAAATCACACATAACTTGAAGAAGCTCAACATCTCAGGAGGGCATACACCTTTATCCAGGTATCCTACTACTGTGTAATGACAGCTGTGGAGAGTAGAATGATGGGGAACGGCATGCCAGAAGAGCAGGCACACTAATGAAGGTGGGGTAGGGACACCAGCCTGATGTGTCAACCGAACTGGGATCTGAAGAACAGCAGTAACTGGAACAGGAGGGGAAGAGGGCGAATATTCTAGGACGAAGACATGGAGAAAGCAAAGGGTGGCAGGAAAGAGCAATCACAAGTCAGAGGTCGTACAGCCAGAGAATAAGAGAAGCAGGGCTTGCAAGGAGCTGTCGAAGCATTAAGGTCAAGAACACACAGGTGACAGTGGGCTCAGTGGAGGAAAGGACAAATCAGGGCATATGAGGAGTGAGCAGAAAGGAGAAAGCAGAGCACTGCTGCAAGTCTGGATGTGGAGGGTGGAAAGAGATGAGAAAGTAGCTGCAGAAGGGTACCAGACAAAGGATAGAGTTTAAACCCACGTTTAAGACTGATGAGAAGGAATTAGTGAAGAGAAAAAAGCTGCATGTGGAAAAGAACAAAGCTTGAATGAATGGAAAGTTCCTGAGAAGGACACAGGTAGGGTGTGTTGGGACCTGAGGCCCAGTTAGGTGGAGGATGGCAGATGGAATGGGGACAGCTTCTGCCTTTTCAGTGACAGTTCAAGGTCATGTCCAGGTCCACCAACAAGAGATTCAGGGAATGGTATGTTTGTATGTCTTTCCTCCTACTAGAAGTAGAGTGATCTGGCAGAGACGTCCAGCAGGTTGGTGGTGACCTTCAGGGTGATAGGCTCCAGATGACACCACAAATGCCTCCGCTGCTCCTCCCCCACTATACTGACAAGCTTTCTCTACCAGTTTGAATGTAAACCCCGGACAGAATTCAGGAACAATGCCATGAAGTATTTGGCAACATCTCAAACCCAAGAACGGTATCATATGCACAGTCAGTGCCAATAAATGCTTGTTGAGTCACCATGTGAATCAATGAATAAAACAACTGTGGGATGGTACTGGAGATCGCAAGGGTATGAATGGATGCAAACAAAAGGACCCTATTTAGACACAAATTTTCTTTAATTAACTTGTTTTCAGAGCACAGAATCACCTAAACCTATGGACACTTTTTCTTACTTCACCTGGTATTAAGATAATAAGAGACTGGGTCTGGAAATCTCAGAGCCCATCCCAAGCCTCAATACTGACCACTCTGGTGTCCTCTAGAGAAGACTGTCTTGCCTATTTCTGAGCCATTATTCCCCTCTTTTCCTTCCCTGAACTCTTATTCTTTTCTCATCTGTGACTTTCAGTTGCTTTCAAAAATAAGTTTGATTTCTCCCTGGGCCCCTCAAGGAGGTTGGGATTAACATTTTTAGCATGAATGAGATTGATTTTTCCTCCAAATGGGAAGTCCCAAAAATATACAAAGCTAAGATTTTCCACCAGTCGGCCCATCAGCAGTGAGGGGGAGTGAAAACTGAGCATTGTGCAAGAGGCCTTTCACGATGTCTTAGAATAAAATTTTATCATGTTTATTTATTGCATTAACAACCATTTATAAACAATTGATATAAAGAGGAAGACAAAGATAAATAAGCCCAGCTTTGAAACTGAGACATGTAACATGTTACAAACAACACATGGTATAAAAGAGAAGCACACAGACTGTGTAGCGGGGAGATGGCCCTAGGAGCCTCTGTTTTACCTTCTTCCTGGCACAAGTGACTGCTCTGCAGCTTGGCCTCCTGTGCAGGTCCCTCATCCCTTCATTAAGGAGGAAACTGCCAGGCTCTCCAGGTGCTCAACTTTACAATGAGTTTTGTGCAGAAAGAAAAGAAATGTACCAAAATATCACTGGTGAGTCTTTATTCAAAGAGCATAGAAAATGTTCTCAACATTTCAAAGGGATGGTCTAGTCTATTTTCCTAAAGTTGTCTTTCTTGTCCTGTGATAGGTTATCCTAAGTGTTTTCTACACTTTTTGACATAAAAATAAATATGACTGTCTGGTGCAAGATTGCCAGTGTCTCTTTCCTCTGTTCTCAAAAGTCTGCATGTAACGGATCTGAACAATCCAGCATTTTGCCTGATGCTGTCACATGGTTCAAACCCTTCCAGTGTTCAATATCTGCTGTGTCCTGAAAACAAACACAAACAACATGAAGGAATAAAAAACTACGATGCGTCTCCATGTGGTCTGGAATTCAGGTGATTTGATGCTGCTGCCGTCCTGACTATGAATACATTTTATTCATGGCGATTATGGGCATATGTTTGGTGCTATTATTAAATTCATATTCTTTGTGAGTCAATTTGTTAATGAAATGAAAATAAAACCTCCCCTTGTGATGCTATACCAGACACACATTCCACCCTGCAGAGAAGTATCCCCTGTCCTTCCTGAGAACAGTGATGTGACCTGGGATACCTTGATGGTGCCATCTGACAAGCAGACCAGGCTGGGGCTCTACCTGTCAGCAGCTACTCAGTTTATCTCATCTGATGTATTTTTTTCTCCAAAATCTGAGAAAGGCATAAGGACAAGATCCTAAACTGTAGTGTCAGCCCGAGGGTCAATCTGGGTGAACAACGAGGAAGGCATTCACTATCTTTCTTCTGTATTGAACATTTTCCTTCCTTTTTTTTTTGTCTTTGTATTTGAAATTTTACATGTCATAGGTTTTTTTGAATTTTCCCATGGAAACCGCTATTAACTGCCTAATACCTGTCTATGAGCACCCAATTGTGTTTCTACATGTTAGCTGGGCATAGAATTTCTTGAATTTAGGTCATCAAGATGAATTCTATCCAGGGAGGAGAAATGTTACCCAAGTGTTTGACCCACTGTTGAGAGAAAATTAGACACCTCTCACCCAAGCCCTCCAGGTTAAAGTGCACATAATCCATCAGAAGAAAGAAAGGCATCTCTTATGTCCTCTCCTTTCTGAGGTGCCCTATGCTTAGCAAAATCCATTACAGAAATGTATGATGAGTAATTCTTTAACAGCCCATACAGTAATTTTATTCTAGAAACTTTGGTGTAGGGGGCAAGATACAACAGATGTAAAATTCCAAAGTGAAGTAGAAGGGTACCTCACAGACATTGTCACAAGCTGATGAAGAACCAGTCATGCAGGTCTCAAACAGAGCAGGGAACATAACAGTGATACTCAGGAGAGTAGAGATGGAGAAAGTTCTTTTAAAATTTTAAATGTACATTTCCTCCTCAAGGCCAGGAAAGATAAAGATGTCTATTCTTGCTGCTTCCATTCAACATTATACTACTAGTTCTAAGCAGGGCAATTAAATAAAGGGAAAAAAAATGACATCCAGATTGGAAACAGAAGTAAAATTATCTGGATTCACAGGGGACAAAATCTTTTATATATAAATCCTAAGGAATATTTTAAAAAGTTATTAGAATTAATAAACACATTTACCAAAGCTGCAGAGCACAAGATCAATATAAAAATCAATTATATTCATAAACACTTGCAGTGAGCAATCTAAATATTGGAATAAGAAAAATTCTAGTAGCATAAAAACTAAATACAAATAAATTCAGGAAAAGAAGTAAAAAATGTATACTCTGAAACTATAATAATACTGTTAAAAAATTTAAAGAATATATTTTAGTCTGCTGAGGCTGCTATAACAAAGTGCCGTTACCTTACATTACTTATAAAAACTGAAAATGAAATACTGAAATATAAGAGATAAAACTTAGAAGAAAGCTTAAGTAAATCTTCATGACTTTGGTTTTGGCAAATGTTTTTTTTTTTTCAGATTCACTTATTTATTGTATAAGCTCTTATCAAGTTAACTATCATAAATAAGGATTAACAGCCAAACTAACAGATAAAAAAAAACCATATAAAACACATAAGATAATTATACTAAAACACATAAGACAATTATACTAAAAGGCACATTTTTAGACACATTGGCCATGCTGGATTATGATAACTTTTTTCTCTCTCTGGTCATGGTTTCTCAGGTACATTAAAGGCTCATGAAATAAAATAAAACATAAATGAATTGGATTTCATAAAAATTAAAAACTTGCATGCATTAAAGAAAATGAAAAGACAACTACAGAACAGAAGAAACTATTTACAAATCACGTATCTGATAAGGAACTAGAGTTATAATACGTAAAGAACTCTGGACTCAAGAACAAAAAGACAACCTAAATAAAAATGTGCAAAAGCTCTAGATAGACATACTAAGAGTGCCACTTTCTGAAGAGCCATGACATATGATTTTTGCATGTGCAGAACCCTGATCACTTATTTCCAATCACCTTTCTCTATGCTTTCCCAATATCCAAACCCTGTCCTTGGGGAGATGGATTTGAGACTTGCGTCACCCTCTCCATATTTGGCTACCTTGAACATGACCTCTTCATTTCGCAAAATTCATTGTTTCAGTGATTGGCACACTGTTTGGTAGGCAAAACTGACCTGGTTCAGTCTGATGTAATAAAATTCTATAAATGAACTAAGGACACTGAAACAAAACCATGAATAGTCTAGATTCTAGACTTGAAGGAAGTATCTATGCGCCCACACTTTATCTTCCTTCCAGCTTGATGTGAGCTCACATCCCTTGGATGGTTTGGTTGACAAACCCAGTTTAAAAAGCCAACAGGAGATTTAAATACTATCACAGTCCTGGGTTTCTTCTCTGTCCCTGGGCCAGAGGGTGGTGGTGTGTCAGAGGAAGAAGCCACAGGTTTGGGAACTGACTGAGCCAATCTCATAGGTACAACAATAAGGGACTCTTCTGTACGACAACAGTGTTCATGTGGCTTCATGGAATGTCAGAGCTGTACAATCTATTTCTCTTTATAGACCCAAACACTTACCTACATCTGATGATAAAATCCATTTATATTGGTACACTATCACATACACTTAAGCTAATTTAAGAACATGAGATCACTATTTTATTTACATAACTTATAAT
>RJWT010025730.1:0-16059 GCA_004365215.1 Cuniculus paca | reverse complement strand
TATGCCACCTAGCTAAATCTCCAGCCCCAAACTCTACTAAGTTTAGAGTATTCTGCAGAAATAAGTAATGTGCCAGGCATGGCAGTACACACCTATTGTTTCAGCACTCAGGAGGCTGAAGCAGGAGGATCACCACAAGTTCGAAGCCAGCCTGGACTACATTGCAAGACCCTGCCTCAACTTCCCCTCAAAAAAGAAAAGAAATAAACAATGTGAGGATGATGCACAAACTACTTTCAGGCACAGAATTAAATTCAAAGCATTAAACTCAGCTAATCCTGGCACTCTGGGAGACTGCAGCAGGAAAATCACAAGTTTGAGCACAGCCTGAGCAACTTAGCTACTGAGATCCTGTATCAAAATTGAAAAAAATGATAAAAGGATTGGAAAGTAGGGCTATGGCTTAGTGTGAAGGAATTGGGTACAATGCTCAGTACCACAAAAAAAAAAAAAAAAAAAAAGCATCATGCTCTGCAAAAACTCCTTCTAGAGAAAATAAAGCCAGGAACAGAGAGTAATTCCCATCACACTTCCTGAAAAGAGAAGCACTGAATACACCGCAGCCAGCCTCTTACACCAGGGACAGTCAAGACTTCACAGCTCCGGAGCAAGGTGGAGCTGCACCAGGAGCAGGATAACAAAGTAAAGGACATCTGGGGACCCTCCCCCTCTCTTAAGACTAGTTTCTGTTTCAGGAGGGAGACAAGAACGGTGGCCAACCTGTCACCCTCCTTGTCAGGCCTACAGCACTCAACCATGTCCCCCTGAGTCACAGAATTGAGAAAGCTGTTCAGGTCCAAATCACGCAGCAGTTTATCCTGCCTGAAAAATGCTCTCTCACTCTAAGAACATACTCTTGCTGCTGCAGGAGAGATGCCTCCGTTTACTTCCCAGAGGGACGGAGTCCCCATCTCTTCACCCTCTACATGGTAACCATCACTGCCCCCAAGGGTCGGCTTGGCATTACAAACATATTGTAGGTATGAAGGATTTTTAAAACATGAATATAAAAAAAAGAGGCCAAACTGAAATACAGAAAAGCTTTATAAAGTGTCACATCACTTTTATACTTAATACCTTTAAAAGATCTCATTTCACAAAATCCTTCACTGTAAAGTATCACAGGTATTTCCCACTTAATGAAAAGAAAAATGCAACAGTTCTCTCCGGCTCTAACCATTATCTACAACCTCAAGTAAAAGGACTCTCAATGTATTTACAGCAGAAAAAGGAATCACCTGCTTTATTAAACCTCCGCAAAATATTCCAAAACAAAAGGGGTAAGCAGAAGGATGGCTTCCAAAGATGTCCACATCTTTAATCCTGGGAACCTGTGATTATATTATTTGCAAAGTGACTTTGTGGGAGTGATTAAATTATCCTGGATTACTCAAGTACACCTGATCCAATCTTACAGGTCCTTAAGAGCAGATCACTTTCCCCAGCTGTGGTCACAGAAGTGAGGACAGAAGAACAGAGACAAGCATCCTTGTGGCTTTGAAGGAGGAGGAAGGAGGCCATAAACCAAGGAAAGTGGCAGCCTCTGGAAAATGAAAGGAGCAAGGAAATGGATTCTCCCCAAGAAACCTCCAGAAAGGAACACAGCCTTGCTGATGTATTGATTTTAGCATTTCAGACTTCCACAGGAGAATAAAATAATCTGTCGTTTTGAGCCACTAAATCTGTGTTAATGTATTAGGACACTCATGCAAATAGTATACACACACACACACATACACACACACAAAGGACATCTAATAGTATATGAAATTATCTAGAGGAGAAAAGCACAATAAAACTGCCCAAATATTCAGAGCACTGTAAGAATCTTTTGTGCATATTGCAGTATATTTTGCTTCTGTTTTTCTCCTATCCTTGCAAAACTACATTCATTAAAAAGCCAGTTAATGTTGACAATTTTTCAAAATTTTTTGCAGGGAATGCAGCATATTAACCCAAAAAATGAACAGGATATTAGGATCTGCTGGAAAAGTGAAGAGATGCACCATAACTCTCACAGTCAAACTCGTATCAAATGGATACCCCCCCCTTTTTTTGGATACCACACTTAAAAAATAAATCCTAACCAGGTGTGGTGGCACACACCTGCAGTCCCAGCACTCAGAAGGCTGAGGCAGGAAGATTGCCACAAGTTCAAGGCCAGTCTAGGCTACACAGTGAGACCCTATCTCAAAAAAAAAAAAATCCTTCTACATATATTAAGACCTTACTATTAATTTTATAGGTGTAACAATGGTATTATGGGCATATTAAAAGGCAGTGATCAATCTCCTGCAAATACATACTGAAGCCAGGCATGGTGGCTCACGTCTGTAATCCCAGCACTCGGAAGACTGAAACAGGAGGATTGTTGTGAGTTCGAGACCAGCCTGAGTTACAAGTGAGCTCAAGGCCAGCCTGAACCACATAGTGAGACCCTGTCTCAAAAAGACAAAGGCTGGGGATCTAGCTCAGTGGTCTAAGCGCCTGACAGGCAAGCGCGAGGTCATGAGTTCAACCCCTGGTGCTGCAAAAAAAAAAAAAAAATATATATATATATATATATATATATATATATATATATATATTTACAGATGAAATAGTAAGCACATGGTTTGCTTCCAAACAACTGGAAGCCAGGCATGGTGGCACATGCCTGTAAATGCCAGAACTCTGGGAGGCTGGAAGCATCACAAGTTTTGGTTTACCCTGAACAATTTAGCGACTTAGAGACACCCCACCTCAAAAATAAAAAATGAACAAAGAACAGGGAATGTAGCTCAGTGCAAAGGCCCTGCATTCAATCTCCAGTACAAAAAAAAGGGGAGGGGGAGAATGTGGTTTTAGGAATGGTTCAGCATTTGAATGAAACTGAACTGCCACGACTTAATCACTGTTAGAGCTTGGGAATGCATGCACGGGACTGCATTACACAATTTAACTGTGGTTGTTTTGAACTGCTGGGGACTGAACCCATGGCCACATACATGCAAGGCAAGACTTCTAACACTCAGCTACACTTCCAGCTCCTGTTTGAACTTCTCTATATTTAAAAGGTACAAAAAAAGGCACAAAAATTTAAAAATACCTTGACCTATGATAATATAGGCCTCTCTATACACATTTTATTATAGTATAAACTAAACAGCTAATGTCCTTTCTGTTAACATTACACTGCCTCAATTATCAGGTTGAATACACTCAGAACTGATAATTTCAATTATTCTGGAATCTCAACTCATTTTGCCTTATTACTAACCTTACAAGCTCAAGCAATTCCCCTCTGAAAGAATGATTCATCTACAGAATAGAAATACTCGCTTTTTTTAGTACAAGTTTGTTGTACATGTTTACACTCATCTTAAGAGAGCAGGTACATGTACTTAACATCTTGATCCTTTTTATTCCTCTTCCCCTTCCTCCCTCCCCTGCTCCCTCTGCCTCTAGATCCCTTTCCTGTCTGCGAAAGATCTATCTCCCTGTTTCTTAATGTCTTTTATTTTGTTGTTTAAATTACTTACACTTTTGGTTTCTCATAACAGAGTAATTATGTAATTAAATTTGTGTGTCTGATTCATTTCACTTAACATTAAGTCTCACGGTGCATCCACTTTCTTACAAACTACTCAAATTATCCTTTACGGTCCACTGTATAAATACCGCATTATCTTTATTCATTCATCTGTTGTTGGATAGGCTGCTTCCAAGATTAGCTCTTATAAACCAAGCGTGGTGGCACACGTACTCGGGAGGCTGAGGCAGGAGAATCATTGCGAGTTTGAGACCAGCCTGGGCTACAAAGTCAGCTCAAGGCCAACCTGAACGGCATAGCGAGACCCTGTTTCAAAAAGACAAGGGCTGGGAATTTAGTTCAGTGGCCTAAGCGCCTGCCTGGCAAGTGCGAGGTTGTGAGTTCGATCCTCTGCAGCAATCATTCATCTAATTCTATAGATTTTCTGCCCTTCCACCTCCAGTGCCTCTGTTGAGCCCCCAACTCATTAGCCCAAGCACCTGGGCTCCTCTGGCAAGTTTACAGTTCTCTCCACCACCTCCACCTCTTCATACATCCCAGTCCAGCGCCTTCTACCCACAGGAGCCTCCATGCAGCGCTTCCTCTTTCAAGGATCCCACTTCATCAACCAACAGTCTTCCTCTACATCTCCTTTGCTGGCCTTATTACAAACATCCCCTCACCTCTCTAACACTTCGCAGTACTTGATCGGTTTTATCACCCCACTACCCCCACACCCACTACTGCCATCAGTGCACAAACATCCACTCTTCGGTTCGATCCAACTGCTCAGGCATCCTGATAGTTGCAGGGTGTGCAGGAGGGGGAACAGGGAGTGACTGCTAAATGGTGCGGGCTACTTAATGGGTGATAAAAATACTCTGGAATTAGTGATAAGGTTGCACGACCATGTGAATGTACTAAAAGTCACCGCACTATACTTTAACTGTAGTTTTAAAGGGTGAATTTTATGGCATGTGAATTGTATCTCAATTAATGAAAATGTATATGTCAAACGCGAACACACGCACTCTTGCTCACCCTGCCCATCACACGCCCATGTGTCAGCCCCACAGCGCTCCATCTCCGGAAGCTCAACCTGGCGGGTGGTATCCCCCAGCTCCCAGTGCGGACCGGCCCGAGGTCAGGCCCGGGTCTAACCACCCCCGAGGGCCCGCCTGGGCGAGGCACTCGGTCGCTCCCGCGGCCCCGCGGTGGCCCAGTCCTGCCGAGGAAGGGTCCCTCCTCCCCGCGCAGACGGGCTGCCCAGCCCTCCGGGCGCCGGCCAGGCAGGGGAAGCGTCCCGAGCCCACCTGTGTCAGCCTGCAGGGAGCTCCGCGTCCAGCCTCACGCACTGCAGCCGGGTAGGCGGGCGGCGGGCAGAGGCCGTCAGGGAAGCGCGGTCACGCTGCAGCCGGGGTGGCGCAAGCCGGCTCAGGCCTCCACGTTTCCACGTCTCCGCGGCTCGGGCTCCGGCTCCGCTCCAGCGCCGGCAGACTCGGTGCGGAGGCCGGGAGGCGGGGCAAGGAGAGGGAAGCGGCCGAGGACGCGAACACGGACGGAACGGCCAGGCGCGCGCCAGCGGGCGGTCCCGGAGCGCTCGCGGCGCGCAGGCTTCTGGGAAATGGAGTCCTCCCGCGTGGCTGGTTTCCACACCCACCCAGCGTCTCCCGGGCAACCGCGGAGCCACGTGGCAAAGTCCGGAAGCCCTAAAACTATATCCTCCAGGTGCCTCATAGGGCGGTTTACGCGTCCCACAGGTACTGGTGCCTTAATTTAAGGTTCTTGTTAGTTCCGGACGAGCAACTCATCCCAGTGTCAAGCAATTCCAAGATCTGAGAAGCAGGCGGGGCACGGAAGTGCCAGCCTGCAATCCTAGCATTCTGAAAGGCTTCGACAGGAGAACCACAACTGCAAGCCCGGCCTGGGCAGTTTAGCACAGACCTGTCTCAAAATTAAGAATGACGATGACGATGACGATGACGACGATGATAAAGGTCTCCAAACGTCGCTCAGTGTAAAGGCCCTGGGTTCAATCCTTTCTACCGCCAAAAGAGGATCTCTAAATTGCCTGGGCTGGCCTCGAATTTGACTACTGCTTCAACCTTTCAGAATGCTGGAATTGCAGGTGTTCACCGCCACCCCAGGTGGATTTTTTCCCCCTTTTCTCAGTGCAGTATTCACTTTCTTTTCTTTTTGACTTATTTCTGTTTTCGTTCTTTTTGCAGCTTCCTCATGCTGAACTTTTTCATTGTTATTAATATTTTGGTACAAGGTCTAACAAAGTCGCTGAATTGCCCTAGCTGGGTTCCAATTAATATCCTCTAGCCTCAGCAGCCCAGATTGCTGGCTTTACAGCAATGTTGCCACCACAACCAGCAGGACAATAATTTCGGATGCAGGTAGGTGGAAAGTCTACACCTTCCTGCATTATTGTCAGGACACTTCCCACAGGAAGAAAAATCAATATGGAATTTAAAGTCCCATGAGCTGAGGTTACCAGATGGACGTCCTTGAGCAATTGTATTACCTCCCTCAGCCAGTTTCCTCACCTAGATTTTACATATATATATATGATTGTTAACATTACTGTAACAATCATTCACAGTGTGACTTGTTTTCTACCTGCTATGCACTGTTGTTTTATTTCTTCAAATAAACCTATGAAAAAGCTTTCACAATTATTTCCATAATACAGTCAGTATGTGCTGATATCCTCCAAAAGTGCAGTATAGATATTAAGTATTTTTCCATTATCACTTACCTGTGTATTCACTGAGCTTGCAGAATTAGGGCAGGAAAACTTTGTTAAACACAAGGTACCTGGGAACCTAGCTAAAAAAGAGGAAGTCACTAATATGCAGCCATTGTAAGGGGTGCTATGGGTTCATATTTGTTTTAAAAATGTGTCCATGTCTCATGATGAATGTGATCATTATGCATGGCAAACACGTACAAATAAATAAATAAATGAAATGTTCCTCGATATATTAAGTGGAAAGAGTATGAATAGCTGGGCATGGTAGTGTTACAGGAAGCTGAGATAGTTAGAATTACTATAGGCAGTCAGACAGGGCCAGGTCCTCCAAGGAGCCAATGCAAAAACCTAGAGACCTTGCAACTGTAAAGGAGAGAAACACCTCCTGCTATGGGCCGGACCCGAGACAGCAGATCAAACAAATACACCTACTTCCTGAGGACTGGTATTCTAAATAGGTCTGTAGATCCCTAAGGAAGCTAGGAGTCACCTGTCTCAACCCCCTAGGGAAAGAGTCACTGCTCCTTAAACATGCTCGCTGGCTACGTGACTCGCTTCCCCATTTGTCCCGGACTTAATCAATTTTACCCGAGCAATTAACCTTATTGGTTAACCATAGTTCTGTCCCACCTTATACCCACCTTAGGAATTCCCATTCTTCCCCACCTTGGACCCATCTACTCTATAAAAAGTCCCTAAAATGACAGAGTCTTTGGCAACCCGCTGTCCCTCTGACAGAAGCTTTCTTTCTTTCTCCCAATAAATATATTCTGCTCTTAACCTCCGTTGTTCCTAAAATTCATTCGTTGGTTTTAGAGAACACTAACTCATACCAGACATAGTGGGTTAGAAGTTTCATTCCCCTGTATCAGTAGCAAACACCTATAATCTGTAATCCCAGCACTTGGAAGGATGAGACAGGAGGACTACTGTGAGTTCAAGACCAGCCTGGGCTACACAGTGAGTTTGAGTCAGGCTGATACATAGAGAGACCCTGTCTCAAAAAAAAAAAAAAAAAAAAAGTTTCTCAGAACCATTATATAAGCACTTGGGAGGCTGAGAAAGGAAGATCTCCTTAAGTTCAAGGCCACCTTGGACTACATAGTGAGACCCTGTCTCAAAAAAAAAAAAGTATGAATAGTATTGTCCAATTTTTATAAATTAATTATATTCATAATACTTATGTGCATCTGCCCAGGAGAAAAAAAGGTTAAAAGAATATTAACAATATACAACTTAAGGTAAAGAGATCATGGGTGATTAAAATTAATTTTCCTGGGCCAAGAATTCAGCTCAGTGGTTCTAGCACTTGCCTGCTAAGCATGAATTGTGAGTTCAATCCCCAGTACCCCCCCAAAAAATTAATTTTCCTGTATGTTTTCTAATATTTCTACAATGAATATTAATTTCACGTATAATTTTATTTTAAAGTCATAGCAAAAAGAGAAGCAGGCATCAAATACAAACTCTTAACTGTTCTGTGATTTTGCCTGGCACTCACTTTACTTTCTCCAAATTATGGAAGCCACAGTTATGAGCCTTTCTTCAGAACTAATATTATTGCCAGGCATAGTGGTACCCACCTGTGATCCCAGCACTTGGGAGGCTGAGGCAAGAAGATTGCCATGAGTTCGGTGCCAACCTGAGCTACATAGGGAGTTCAAGACCAGCCTGAACTACATAGCAAGACCTTGTCTCAAAAAACAAAAACAAAAACTGGTATTGTAGACCAAGAAGCAACATAGTCTCCTTTAAAGTGATCCTATTAGTGAAATTTCGCATCCCCTTCTTTTGTAGTTTACTGTAGTGTGTTACCTTTCTTTGGTTGTTTTTTGTTTGGTTGGTTGGTTGGTTTTTGGTTTTTTGAGACCATCTCACAATGTAGTTCAGGCTGGCCTCAAACTTGCGGCAAGCCTCCTGCCTCGACTTCCTGAGTGCTGGGATTACAAGCATGTGCCACTGCGCCAAGCTATGTGTTAGCTTTCTGATGCTGGAACAAAATACCTGAGATAAACAACTTTGAGAAAGGAGAAAAAGATGTATTTTGGTCATGGTTTCAGAGGTTTCTCTCCATGGTCACCTGGTCCCATGACTTTGAGGTTGTGATGGCACAGTATAGCATGAGGGACCACACTGCAGAGGAGGCTACTCAGCTCATGGCAGCCAGGAAGCAAAGAGAAAGAGGAAAGGGTCAGGCTCCCAATATCCCCGTTGAGGGCACGCCCGCAGTGACCTCACTTCCTTCCAACTAGTCCCAACTCCAAAGGTTTCCGCCACCTCCCAATAGCAGTATAGGCTGGGAACCAGGTCTTTAACATAGGACGTTTGGGGAATGCTTAAGAGCTGAACCACAACAGATGACTTGAAATTAAGACGGTCTTGCCACTCAATTCCTAGGGTTCATAGCAAATCTCATAATGTTGTTAAAGAAATGTCACCAAACAGAGTCTCAGATGAGGAACGGTTTTAACAATATAGGAAGGCTGTGCTGGTATGCTTGGGTAACTTAGTGGAGGGTTTTGTGTGTGTTTTGTTTTTTGTTTTTTTGAGACAGGGTCTCACTCTGTAGTCCAGACTGACCCAAACTCATGGTTATCCACCTGCCTCAGCTTCCCAAGTGCTGGGATTACAGGCAGTTGCCACCATGTCAGGTTTATCGTAATACTTCTGCAGGCAGCATTAAAACTTAGTGACAAAACACTAAATTAGAGCAGGAATGGTGGCATATTCCTGTAATCCCAGCATTTGGTAGGCTGAGGCAGGAGGATCATTAGTTTGAGGCCAGCCTGGTCTACACAGTGAGTTCAGCCTGACCTAGCGCAGTTAGAAACAAAGGTTCTGAGTCACACTCCGTTCGTTCAACTGTAAATGCCTAATGATTATCCAAGTTTAAATTTAGGAGGTTGCCCAGATTGCTGGCATCAGAGAGAGACAGTGGAAAGCATCTTGGATCAGTGATGTCTGACCTTATAAATACCAGAAGCCTGAGTTAGCAAGGCCCTTTTTTTCCCTTCACCATTTTTTCCCTTGCCCCTTTCTCCCTTTGTGCTTTTTTCCTCCCTCTCCCAGACCCTGCTTCGTCCTTGTGCCCATTCTTGCTGCTGTCCTGTGATCTTCAATAAACCTACCATGTACTTACTATGAGGTATATGCTTGGTGATGTTTTCCTTGTCCTACACAAGAACCTGTAATATTTTTGGCCCATTCAACTCTAACTGAACTACATCGTGAGACCCTGTCTCTGAAAAAGAGAAGTGTCATGATACCTTTGCCTGACTTGACTTTATATAGCAGTGTCTAGTTAGTGCAGAAACACCAACAAGAAAGCCATGAAAGCCTTTTGCTAAATGCAGTGAATCTGGAAATCACAAAAAAGCAATAGCCGAAATACTGATGAAATCCAAATGAAGCCTGGAGTTAAGCTAAGAGCAGTGTACCAACGCCTGTTTTCTCATTTTGATAAACATGCCTTTGTTATGTAAAATGTAACATCAAAGGAAGCTGGGTGAAAGATATTGTACATGCAACCCCGTGTACCTCTTCTAAATCTAAAATTATTCCATGTGGTAGACAGGATAATGCCCCCTCCACGATGTCCATCTCCTAATCCCCAGAACCTTATACTATGTTAGGTTATGTGGCAGAAATTAACATGGCAGAGGCATCTGGGTTGCTCATACATTGAATTTAAAATAGATTATCCTAGATCATTAGGGTGGTCACTTGTCATCAAAAGAGTGGAAGCAAGGACCAGAAGTCAGAGAGAAAATGGCTACAGAAGGTCAGAGTGATACAGCGTGAGCACCAGGCACTGCTGACTTGGAAGGTGGCAAGAGCCTAGCAAGACACGCAGCCAGCTCTAGGAGCTGGAAGAGGCAAGAAAAACATTCCCTGCAGCCTCCAGGAACTCATGTAGCCTTGCCAGTGCCATGAGTTTAGCCCAAGGAGACCATGTCCAACTTCAGCCCTACAGAACTGTAGTATCTTTGTGTCATAAGCCACTAAGTTTCTGGCAATGTGCTATATAGCAGCACCAGAAAAAAAAGTATTTGAAAATTAACAGTTTAATTCAAAAGAAAACTTCCAAATGACTGCCTTATCTTCTCAACACATTTCTTATCTGGAACTAGACAATTATTCATGCTACTTAAAAAGAAAACAAGAAACAGAAGATATATCCCTGAAAATATTCGACTTCACTTCGGATTCTTTTTGTTGTTGTTGTTGTTGTTGTTTGGTCTCTTTTGAGACAAGGTTTCACTATGCAATTCCGGCTGGCCTTGAACTCACTTTGTACCCCAGGCTGGTCTCAAACTTGCAGTGATCCTCCTGCCTCAACTTCCCTCTATTTCGCTTTAGAAGTCATGAAATTTTTATTTTTGTAGCAGCAACTTTATGACATTTCCAGCTCATTTTGGTTAGATTATTGTAAAGGTGAATGAGAAATATGTTATTCACACAGGAAAGTCAGTGAAGCAGTGAACTATCAAGTGGGACATTAGGGATATTACACCGCTGGAAATTGCACTCCTGAGTAATCTATTCATCCTCCTCACTCCTCTGTGACTTTCCAAAGATGCAGTCATCCCACAAGGAGAATGTGCCTTTCGTAGAAGAGATTTCCTTGGCTCATTCACTCATTCATTCATTGAGTCAACAAATACTAGCTGGGTGTGGTGGTGCAGGCCTGAATCCCTGCTGAGGCAAGAGGATCATGAATTCAAGCCCAGCCTGGGCACCTTACTAAGACCCTTTCCCAGAATAGAAAATAAAAAAGAGCTGGGGTTATAGCTCAGTGTGAAGCCCTGGGTTTGATCTCCAGCACTGCAAAAATAAAACAAAACAAATACTTATGTAGCAACTCTCTAAGTGCTGTGCTTCAGACCTGGTCCTGATTTTATGAAGATTAAGGACCAGTAGTACAGAGAGGCTTTACGTGCATAAAAATGTGATAAATTACCATGATGGAAAAGAACAGAAGGCACAGCTTAATATTCTTCCCCAAATTGATGACTTTTTGAGAAATAAATGCTGAAAATATACTACTGAGACTTGCAGGAAAGAATTTTCACCAACTCCTTCACAACAGAATTTATATCTGTGAAGCTGAAATTTCCTTTGGTATTGAAACAAGCAGAACTGAGCTAGACCACCACAATATTATCCCAGAGGCAGTATATGCCACCATGGCCGTTCAAAAATACGTGTTTCTAGAACTGGCGTGGTGGCGCACACCTGTAATTCTAGCACTTGAGAGGCTGAGGCAGGAGGATCACTGTGAGTTCAAGACCAGCCTGGGCTACACAGTGATTTCAAGCCAGCCTGAACTACATGGTGAGACCCTGTCTAAAAAAAAAAAAAGTTTCTCAAAACCATCAAATGAGAGCAGTTGGGAGGCTGAGGAAGGTCTATTTCCTCACAGTGAGACCTCATCTCAAAAAAAAATCAAATGGCCTTGTTTATCAAAAATCAAATGACTCATGGAACTTTTACTAGGTTTACTTGATCAATACCATGATTGATCAACATCATACTTAGTCATACCATGATTTTGTGAATTTTCCAGTGTTTTGTTTTGTTTTTTGTCTTTTTGAGACAGGGTCTCACTATGCAGTTCAGGCTGGACTTGAATTCATTTTGTAGCCCAGGCTGGACTTGAACTTGTGGCAATCCTCCTGGCTCAGCCTCCTGAGTGCTGGAATCACAGGTTTGTGCTACCATGCCTGGCCTCCAGTTTTTCTTCCGTTGTGCATTTCTAACTTTATGTCATTTCAGGCAGAGAAGTTACTTTGTATGATATCTGATTATCTGATATATATATATATTTTCCTTTTTCTTTTTCTTTTTGAAACAGATTCTCACTATTTAGCCCAGGCTGGCCTTGAGATTGCAGCAATCTTTCTGCCTCACCCTCCTGAGTCCTGGGATTATAGCCATGCACCACCATGATGTTATCTACTTTCTAAACATGTTGAGATTTGTTGTGTTCTAATGTGTTTACTTCTCTTTCAAATCTGTCAATTTTTGCTTTCCTTGTCTTGAGAGTCTGTTATTAGGTATGATTACAGTATTTTTTGTAACACTCACTGATTTTCAAAATAAATGTGTTTTGCCTTGGGTTTCATTTTTATATTGTGGCACTGGGCTGTATCTTCTTTATTTTGATAGAGAGTCTTACTGAGTCATCAAGTCATCTAGCCTGGGTACAAATTTGTGATCCTTTTGTCTTAGCTTCTTGGAATCCTAAGATTACAGGTGTGCACATCCCATGTCCAATACAAGTGTTTTATTTTTTTAAATATAATTCAATTTTTAAAATAAGCAATGCCTATTATGTGTTTTATGTCTTTAAAAAAAGAGAAAGTAAAATTAAAATATTTGCTTATGCTTCCAGAAACTATCTCTGGAAGAGAGAACAAACTGGCAGCCCTCTCAAGTAACAGGAAGAAATCTTTGTCTGTTTATACTACTGTTCCTTGTGAAGTTTGCACCTGCTGCTGGGTGTGGCAGTGGCACCAACCTGTAATCCCAGCACTTAGGAAGCTGAGGCAGGAGGATTGTTGTGAGTTCAAGGCCAATTTGGGATACCTAGTGAAAGAGACCCTCTCTCAAAAAAACCACACAAAACAACAGAATTTTGTGCCTGATGAACATATCACTTACTTAAAAAATAAATAAATAAATACATACAATTTAAATTTTTTTAATTCAAGCCAAAAAAAGAAAAAAAAAGGAAAGGGTGTGGCTCAAGTTCCAAAGAGCCTAGAAGGTATTAGTTCACTGTGAACTCAGTAAACAGGGCAGGCCGTTGAAAGTGTTCATTGTACTCTAGGAAAGTCTGCTTAGATGAAAAGTAGTAAACAGCAGCAGCTATGTACTCACTTGTTAGCTTGTTTATACTTTTCTCCCTAAACTTACTTTGGATGACTCACAAATGAATGTTCATGCAGTGGATAAAACTGCAACATTAAAAACACAAGAAAAAGCAGACTCCATGTCCTGCAAACCCTCCTAAACTCAGCAGGTGTGGTGTGCACATCCATGATCCCAGCCGCTGGAGAGGCTCAGGTGGGGACGACACTAGCAGTGCAAGAGGACTCACACCTGGTTGGTTCCTAAATTGGCTCCTCCTTCCAGCTAAAATGCGTTGTGGTACCTATCGTAGCCAGGCTTACTGGTTTGCTGGGCTGCCACACCAAAGCACCAGGAACAGGGCGGCTTACACAAGAGGCTTTTATTATCTCACACTTTTGGAGGCCAAAAGTCCAAACTCCAGGTACAGGCAGGGTCTGTGGCTTCTGAGAACTGTGAGGAAGGGCTGCTCCGCACACTCCCCTACCTGCTGGAGGTTCACTGGGAGCTCTGGCCATCCCTCAGCTCGTGGCCATTGCCCTCACCTCTGCCTCATCTTCTCATGGATATGTGTGTCTCTGTGTTCAAATTTCCCTTTTTATGAGGACAACAGCATATTGGACCAGGGCCCATCATATCAGCCTTTTAAGCCTCATTCCAACTGCAATGCCCGTATTTCCAATTAAGGTCACATTCTGCAGTCCGGGGGTCTAGGACTCAAACATGGAAATTTTGAAGGGGTATAAATCGAACTCTAACACTGGGTATAAACAAATAATCTAGAAAAGATTCAAAGAAATAGAACTGATCTGAGGGTATGTGATTAGATGTACTTACTGGAGCTCATGAACCATGGTCTGTAGAAGTAAGCAATTATCGCAACCCTCCAGAAGCTGGTGCACAAGCCAATAGGACGGCTGTCTTAGTGTGGGTTGTCCCATCATTTTGGGGAGCAGTGGGTGGAGGTATCTAGCGGACAGAGCACAACAGTAGCACACCTTCCCAGCTCTCCCGAGTCACCACACGCCTTCGCTATTTGACAGGGTCACTAAAGCATCAGGGGAGGAGGCTCAAATCATTCATTGATTTAGCACTGGGTAATCAATCTCTAAACGGATTGCATTTTTTTTTCTTGTTAGTTCCAAAACATTTAGCAAATGTGCCATCCGAGACACTGCGGGACGTGGCAACATAAAGATAACTGGGGTCTGTCGGTGGATAAGGAGCTCCACATCCTCAGGCAGCAGCAGGTGGCCAGCGCAAGAGAGCGGGATAGGAGGCGGTGGGAAGAGCTGACATCGCACTGAAGTGGAAAATGGAGGCCAGGCCTGCAGAAGAGGAAGGGAAAGTCTTCCGGCAGTTGTGCACTTAGATAGGCCAACCCCACTGGCTATGCCACCTCCTACAGGTGGCAGTGAAGGCCAGGGGAAACGGCCTGCTAGCACAGGATTGTAGTCCCAGTTCTGGGCCACTGAGGCAGGAGGAGCTATCTCAAACTTGAGCCTAGCCTGGGTAATTTAGCAATTTAGGGAGACCCTGCCTCAAATAAAAATAATATACATAATAAAAAAGATCTGGGGATATAGCTCAACGTGAAGGTCTAAGTTCAGGCCCAGTGCCAGAGGGAAAAAAATCTGCTCCAGCCAAGTACAGTGTAGGCCTGTAAGCCCAGCTACTAGGAAGGCTGAGGCAGAAATGTCTCAAATTCACCACCAACCTGGGTAACTTAGTGAGACTGTCTCAAAATAAAAAAATAAAAAGAACTGAGGATATAGTATACTAGGACTCAAACATGGAAATTTTGAAGGGGCATAAGTTGAACATATACAATTCACTAGTAGAGCACTTGCCTAGTATAAACAAAGCCCTGGGTTCAATCCCTATTAATACACACACACACACACACACACACACACACATACACACACACACACACACAATTTATTCCATTTTTTATCCTTGTAACAGTTGATCTTGAATTTTAGTCATTCGGATGGTTTCTCACTGTTTCTAATTTGCGCTTTCCTGATGAAACACAAGCTTTCATATTTATGGGCCTAGTTTCTTTCCTAGTCAGTAAAATATACAATTTCTTTAGCTATCTCCCTCTCCTCTCCTCTCCTCTCTAAATAATTTCTAGTCACCCAATTTGGGGTCAAAAAAGACTATGCCAAATGGCTCTTTATATTTTAAGATCATAAACTCCAGAATTTAAAATCAGTGAAGAATGGGAGGATTGATGAGTGGAGACCCAAGGATTCAGACCCACAGTGGGCTCGCAACTGTGGAATTATGATATACACTTTCAGTTTTTTGTCCATGGTCCTCGCTTATAACTAGACAGGGAGAAATCAAAATTTCTCTTCCCCATGGTGGATCATAGAAACTAAACTTCTCCCACCTCTCTGTCTTAAAACTGGCCACAAAGAAATTCTATGACCTGTGCTTATCACCAATAGGTCACAAGACCCTCCTTATTCCAGAGAGTTCCTGTCCTATACCCAGGAGGCAGAAATGCTACACAGAGGCCAAGAAGAATCGGAACACAAACATCCCATTTGATTTATTTATTTATTTATTTATTTATTTATTTATTGGGACACGGTCTTGCTCTGCAGTTCAGGGTGTACTTGATCTATGTAGCCCAAGCTGTCTTGAACTAACAGTGATCCTTCTGCCACAGCCTCCTGAGTGCTGAGATACAAATGTGTGCAAACACACCTGGCTGAGCTCTTTCTATTTTTTTTTGTCTTTTTGAGACAATCTCATTATGTAGTTCAGACTGGCCTTGAGCTCACTTTGTAGCCCAGGCTGGTCTCCAACGTTCAATGATCCTCTTGCCTCAGCCTCCTGAGTGCTGGGATTACAGGCATGCACCACCATGCCCAGCACTGAGTTCTTTATATATTCTATATATTAGTCTTCTGTCTGTGGAATA
>RJWT010025729.1:0-16130 GCA_004365215.1 Cuniculus paca | reverse complement strand
AGCGCAACCCTTTCATGAGTGTGACTGCGCTCTGATTGAATGAGAGTGATTTCACATTTTAAGCTTTGTTCAGGGACTGCATTGAGCTTGTAGGACACAGGGGAGAGAATTTGTATCTGTGAAAGCAGCAGTACGGAGTGTGGGGAAGATGTCTTTCTGAGGGTCACTTATGCCTCAATGCTAGTCCTTTGTGCTGTGCCCTTGAGCTTCTCATCCATTTCTTCTGGATTTGTTTCTCCATCCTAAAATATGCAAACTGTTCCTCAAATCTTTAGAAACCCTGGGAGGAAGAAACAGGGCCCATAGAGAGAGTGAAGAGCAAAACGAAACAAAGCCCAGAGACCAAGAAATGGCCTGCCCATCTCCCAACCATCCAGCTCATCTTACTGCCCCTGCTCCTTCCTCTCCACTGCTCCCTTCTCTTTTAGGATTTGATGCTCAGTAAAGGGGTGAAGCCCTCAGAGTCAGATCTAATCATTCCTTTAGTCCCACAAAGTTAAGATGGCAAGCCACTTGACAGGCATTGGAAAGTGGAGGCATTTCCCCAGCGTTTTTCAGGAAGGTCCTAGTAACCGGCTCCCCCATAATAGGGACAAGTTCGGTACTTGAATTGACTGTCTTTGAGGGATTGCCATGCAAATCACATTTTTTTGTTAAGTGACCAAGAAGAATATAACATGTGTTAAAATTATATGATCAATGACGGGCTGTGTGGCTACAAAAAGTAATTTCAACATAATTTCCATGTAAGTTAACACCCATCTGAGGCCTCCCAAGTTATAGTTACTAAATGAAAAGAACAAAAGGTAAGTGAATACATTTGTGAGGTCAAACAGGGTAGATACAACAACAAATAAGGATGGTATCTCTGTGTTCTGGAAGGTGGAAGGTGAACAGAAAGATGGTAATTGATTTACAAAAGCCTATGGTGAGACACCCTTAGGAGTTCATCAGTGGAACTGCATGAATTAGGGCAGCTAGCAGCTCAAGCAGGTTTATATTTTCTTATGGTCCCCGTTTATCTGGTTCTAGGTATAAAGCTGGAACATTAAACACAACTGCCTATAAATAAGGGACATCTAAAAATCAAGTAACTGTATTCTTTCTTTGGTTCTATTCATTAATGCCTGTTTTACTTAGTTTCATCTTTTTATCCCATAGTGGAAAATTTCCTAGGTGAGACAGTGATCTTTAGAAAACAAATCGCAAGAGTTTTGAGGGTATAACAAACTTGAGAAACACTGAATGTAACATTCTTGTCCAAAATGTATCCGTTATTTGGCAGAGAGTTTTGGGTGGGGTTGTGGCTGGATGGCTGTGTGGACCTGGGCATTGTATAAGTCCTTGCGCTTGCGTTCTGTTGAGGAGCCAGAGGCACAGCCAGGAACATGGTGCACAGGGACATTTTAACATCATAGGGGAGACTGAGTGTTATTTTTCTAAAAGAGAAACAGGTGGAATGGGATGCATGAAAAGTTCTAGTTCTAAGGAGGTAAGTCACCTCATCATGACATTGATATTTTAACAGGTTTGTGAAAGGTAAGGTATTTAACTCTGGATATCTGGGAGAAGAACATTCTAGAAATAAGAAACCAAAGCCACGTTTCCCTGCAGGAAATTGTCCAGGATAAGTTGGCTGTTAGAATTTGGGCATTTAGTGAGCTGCAACCACTTGTGTGGGATTGAAATAAGGTAGACCAGATGGCTGCTAGGTTGAAAATAGATGAAAATCTACAGGGCAAGTTGGGAACCAAGGGAGCCTGCTGGAACTGCAGATAGACGGGTGAGCAGTGATAGTGCCTGGACCAGGACATCACAGTGAGGCAGTGGAAGACTGGTTAGCCTGTGATTGTGCTTGGTGGTGAAACAAACAGGCCATGCTGAAGATGCTGTACCCTTCGCATGCTGAATAACACAAAGTCCTAAGAAAGAAATCCTGGCATAAACAAGCCTACTACATTTCCACTTAGCTGTTTCAGAATTCATAACCTCAGAATCCTTTTAAAAAGTACATAACAATCAGTATTTTGTGGCACTAATGTTGAACAGAACATACTTGGAAGTGCTGTCATAGAAACCAAGAAAATTTTCAATTTCTCTCCAAATTGTCATATATCTATATTAAAACTAAGGACAGCCCCATCCCTGCTCTGCTAGGTAACGTGGTCTTCCGTGTGCTATGACATATGCAGCGTAACAGAGCTTGATCGCCTCTGTGAAACCATGTGATTAAGATTCAAGATTTCAGAAGTTTCTAATTTTTGATTTTAGAATTCTCACAAGACCTAAGGAAGAAGAGGGCAGCTCTTTATATTTTTTTCTAAAAATATTCTTGTCTCTTTGTTGAATTAATGAGAAGTCAATAAATTATCTACTTTCTTTGACTAAAGGACATGCATTTTTCAGACAGTTGTCAAGGGCATGAGATATATTTTCTGCATGAAAGCTCTGCCTTCTTCACTTGTACTTTAAAACAGGGGAAAATTACTGATGACTTATAAAAAAGCTTCATTTATTTATTGAGTCACTAAATCTAATTAGGTCTATTATTCTTGAAAACTCCATGGTAACTCACAAAACCTGAAAGACTGATTCACATAGATTCCACCCTTGAATAGCTGATTATTGTCGCGGAACTCAGAACACTGCCTCGCTTAAGAAGCTATCAGAATTTCTATTCATTTCAGGAGTTTCTAAATTAACTATGGGAATGTTTCTGGCTGAACTGTGGTGCGCTTGATTCTGTAAGCTTTAGTGTCTTCAATGTCTACTGCACACTTCCCTTAACCCTTTTAGCCTTCCTGTGCTTTTCTTTTTGGTTCCCATGGAAAATGTGCTCATCAGTCATAAAAATTCACTAACTGTGGTTTAAAATAGGTAAATGTGGACCAAGCATGTCAGCTTTATTTGATTTTGACAATTAGAAATGTTTCAAAAATTAAAACTATTTTAGGTATGTCAAACAGGTAGACTTTTATTGACCCTAATTTTCTAATCTCATATTGAATACCTTGACTTTATATTAAGCATATAAAGGACACAGTATGGAAAAGTGATCAAACTGATCACTACTGATCAAAGCAAAATGTTGTGTTTTAGGAAGGTGCATCCTAAAGACACGAAAGGATCCCAGAGATCCTCCTTGTGTTTTATGAGCTATCCAGTTCTCAGTGCTCCAGAATATCAAATGGATACTACAGATTTTGTCTTCTCAACGTCGTGACTGGTACCATCTGTTGACATCACACAATTATGAGAAAAATAACATCTTACTAAGGAGAGAGAAGCAGAAAGAGTACTTCAAGTAAGTGACTAAAATACTTCTCAGAGGCACCAGCTTCATCAGTTCACACTTCCATATTGCAAGGGCTGGTACTGACAAGTACCTTCAGTTGTACTAGGAATCATTTAGCATACACTGGTCCTATCAGCTTGCTTCTGAGTTATAAATTAAACATAGTGAGCCCTTATAGGAAAGGGGAGGGGGCTCGTGGTTAATAAAGAATAAAATCCTACTGGGGCAATTCTTTTTCTTACGTTTTTGGTCAGTTTTTGACTCTAGCAATATAAACATAATGCAACTCTTCGGTGCATTTTTCTTTCATGTGAGGATCTTTACAAGATTATTTTTAATCTCCCACCAGTGAACTGATGTCACAATCATTTTCTCACATAAAACACTTTAGAAAAGTTGACGAAAAGCAGTTATCTTCACTCTGATGTATATTTCTCCCCTGAAATTATGGAGGGAGCTCAGGCAGAAAGGAAAAGGTAGTTCTTCTATGCAATTTCTGAAAATGGTGACTATGTGTTTGTGTTTACTTGGTTGTCGGAAGTCAATCCTTAGTACACCCCCACATTTACTCTTGTCTGCCACTTCCTTGATCCCTGCTATTCTCCATGCATTATTAGCACAGTGGTGCCTGTTTGCGTGAAGAGTTCCAGGTGGACCCCAGGCTTCCTGAAGGTATCCCTGAAGGCAGCACCTTAAGGTCAGGCGTCAGACAGGTAGAAAACCTTGCTGAGCTTTGTGGCTACACACCAGGGTTTGTATGTGTCAGGAAGAGCGTTCTTCTATAACTACCAGATCCCACTTACTTTTAGGATCCTTGATGATTTATTATGTATCTTAAATATGTATTTCTGGCTTATCTGGCAATAGTCTCGAATGTTTTTCCTCCTCTGAATTAGAAGACTGGCTCCTGGGTATTTTCTCTACATTCTCAAGCTGGGTCTGACTGCTTTGGCTGTGCTGGCAGTTGGGAGCAGGTCTAGGCCGTCCACGGGCTGCTGCCCTCTGCTGAGTGTGGTGCAGACCATGAGGAGGAAGTGAGAGCCATGCAGTGGGGACCGTGGTCCTTGGGCCAAGACCCCTGATCTATGCAGCCTCCCACACCGTGGCAATGGGCTTAGCGCGAGAACTGGGGGAAGGGCACTGTGGACCAGATTGAGCAGGCCAAGTTGTCTGACCTGCACACTCTCTTTTTCCTAAAGTATTTTGCTCTTAGTTTTTACCTGTTTTTTGCAATAGCAGCAGCATCATACTGCAGGTGATTGAGGGCTAATGTTGATGTTAATCTCACTTTTATACCTGTGATTTTCTACATTTATTCTATAATATATATATATATATAATTTTATATAAGCAATTGTATGTTTATAGTTGATATAATTACATTTATATATGGGTGCCAGTTGTTTTGTTTTGTTTTGTTTTGTTTTGTTTTGTTTTGTTTTGTTTGATTACAGGAATATGTAAGAGTCTGTCCTTTAAATTAAAAAAGCAATTTCCTTAGAGATTAATGGGGGCTGTAAAACTGTTAAATAGCTTAATATAGAACAAGACTCTAGGAAGTCTTCACTGAGCAGGGACAAGTAGCTAGTTTTCTGGGCTGGGAACTGGGCCACTGTGTCTGGCTGGGGTGGAGGTGGCTCAGGCTTGCCCGGGACAGACACTGATGGGCTCCCTGTATTCAGCAGGGTCATCTGACAGTGACAGTCTGGGCTCCTTTATGTTCCAGGGAGCAGATCACATCATGCAGGGTCCCAGAGCTGCATTCACCAGCCTCACCTGAGGGGCTTTGCAAAAGTAAGTTGTAGGCCATGGAGTTCTGATAAAGGCTGCACCCCCGTCTTGGGGGAAAGGCTTTGACTTACAAGTGTGTACCAATTTCTGCAGTGTAAATTCTCCCTGCCTGGCCAATCTCAAGCTACTGTCCTCCTGCCATGGGGCATGGAGCTTAGAAGAGAGCTGACAAAGGAGAGTATGACGCAGCTTGTCTACCAAACAGCCACAGTGGCTCTCAGTAACTTAGGTGTCAGTAACACAAGGAGTAGTAAAAATCGTAAGATGCAGAAAGAGGTGATAGCTTATGACTTTGATTTTGTTTATGAGTTAATGATTTTTCTTTTATACTTAATCTTATGTGCACATTAAAAACAGAATCAAATACTATCTGAATGTGTATGTGTATACCTAAATTGCAACAATAAACTTAAATAAACAAATAAATATTAAAAAATACTATCTGAATGTAAAATAGACCCTGAAAAGTGCTCTTAATAATTTTTTCCATTTTTACTTTTTATTCATGCATATTTGCAGTACATAATGACCACATTTGCATCTTGAACTCAAATGTGAAATGACCTTGTTTTTAAAATATAATTCACTTAAGGCTTCTTTTTCCTATTACTGTGTTTTGCAAATAGCTTACACAGTTTTGGAAACGGCTGCCTCAGGACTAGATAGGCTCCGTCTTGGGGTCTCCACAAGGTTCTGGTGCAGTGAGCTGGGCGGCGGGTGGGGGGTGGCCGCTCCCAAGATCGCCGCTCCCAAGATCGCCGCTCCTACTTCCGGGTGACACCAGCGCTTCTTGGGTTAGGACCATCTGAAACCCGGAGACCCTAAGCTTGTTTTTCCTTCTGAGAATTGACAGAGGAAACCCAGAGAAATTATACAGGGCAATTTTTAATGATAAGATTGTTAAAGAGAAGCACTTTTTACATTTATCATTTTAATCAGGGGTTTTGAAATATTCTCTGAATTTCTGAAGTGATCAGGGTCCACAATTTTATCAACTCCCAAAACAAAGAGTAAATCAGAACTTTCTCTTAAATGCCAATATGAAAATTCTCTGTTGTAGTACTTATTATGGAATTGCTGGTATCCTGTAATTTCTCTGCATATTTCTATAGCATTCATACAGTTCACTATAGTTTATAAAGAAGGTTTACCTAGTGAGGCATTTGCCACACACCTGTAATCACAGCATTCCAGAAGGATGATGCAGGAACATCTCAGAGTTGAGCCCAGCACTGTGCAACTTAGTGACTATCTCAAACCAAAACATAAAAAAGGGCTGAGGATACAACTTAGTTTTAATGTCCTCAAATTAATATTCCCCAGTACTGCAAAGATATGTTTAGATACACTATTTCATTTGAATGCAAATTAAGAATTTGCACTTGGTCTAATTTTGTCCTATGATGTGTCCTTCTTTCGAACTGTACAGAACTTCCAAAAACATGAAATATATTTATCATGTACAAATAAGATTTTGTATAAGGAAAATCAGTTATGGATGGATGCAGGGTTACCTTATAGCCTGTTTTGTTACACCACATGATTAAATTCAGTCTTTGAAATCAACAAGCGATGTCACTTATCCCAATTCTGCACAGTACATTGAGTGCTAATCTAGAACCTAATGGCTTCAATCCAAAAAAAACACAAAAAAATTAACTTTAGAATTACAAATGGAAATAACACCTTTTCCAAACACTAGCTTCCTTTATTTAAATCTTGTTAGTGGTACTTCTGTTATAACACTTACCACACCATGTTGTAATTGGTAATTGTTGGTTTAAAAATAATTCCTTACACCATGACTCCTTGAAGCTAGGGAACACATAATGTGGTTATTGCTTGTTTATCACACTTGCAGTGCAAAGTAATAGGTCGTTCATTGTTGTTTGTTAGAATGGGCACATGTAAGAATACAGGGGGGAAATATGTTTGGAAATTGGAGAAAGAAAATGGCGCTCAGTTCTTTTCAGTTGGCAGATGGTGGAGAAAAAACTCTTTGTGCCATGTTTGTCTTAGCCGTGGTACTGTTTCTTGACTTTAGGGTGCATTAAATGCAGAACAGGGAGCTTTTATGACATGCAAGTCCTCCGCCCTGTTTCCTGGGCGGTCCAAGCCCCCAACCCAGGAGTTCCTGATTCCGGACCACTTACCAGGAGCAGTCCTCGGCCTGCGCGAAAACCTGCTGCAGGCGCGAGTGGCGAGCTCACGAGCAGAGCATCAGCTATATTCATAATCAGCTTCCTCTGTGTTTGCAGCTGCCACTGTCACTGTTATTCCCGCCTGAGCTCTGTCTCCTATCTTAGCAGCGGTGGCTTTAGCCTCTCCCAGAAGTTGGATACCAGCTCTGAGCTGTACATGCCAGGGAACTAGGCCATGTGTGTCTTATGAGAAAATAATAATAGAAATAAAGTGCATATTGTAATAAAAATAAGGGGAACAATACATGTAATTCACTTGAACCATTCCTAAACCATCCACACCCCACTCCTTCATGGAAAAATTGTCTTCTACAAAGCTAGTCCCTGGTGTCAAAAAGACTGGGGACAGCTGCTGTAAGCCCAAGGTTGTGTTTGGGACTCCATGTTTTCCCAAAGATCCCAGGGAATTGTTCATAATGCAGGTGGCTTATAAAGTGCATTTTGAAGATTACTGAAGGTAGACCAAGATGGACTAGCGGAGAAATAGGTATTGCTCTCCTTCTGGATCTAGGTATAGAAAGGTATTATGTGAAATAGTATATTGATAATTCTTTTAAAATCAAGCTTAGAATTTAATTATGACACCTTCTATGTGTTTCTGTGAGAATTATGAATATTTCATTTACTGACATTTATGGACAGGTAGCAATTAGTTGTCACCATTCACTCATGAATTGAGATGAAGCATTGTAAGTATGCATTTTAAGTTATATAATTGTCCCGAGAATCATATTGGGCCATCCAGAAATGCTCCTCATGAGGCTTTCACACAGTATGTAGAGTTATAGCATTACTAGTAATGCTTTTATCATTCATATTGATGATCTAGACCTTCCATCAAAGGCACTTCAGGATTTAGTATATATCATAGATAATTTTAAGTGTGATTCCACATTGGCATTATATATAGTTTGAGAATCTAATCAGTTAATTCCATTTGAGTCAATGTCTTTCTTTTTTAATTCTTTTGAATGGATATTTCTTTAAGGGCCATAATTTTTAAACTTTAACATCTGTTTATATATTAATGTTCATTCTTATTCTACTTGTGGGAGAACTTGACCATAGGTATGATTGAATGTATGTGGATATAGAGCTTTATATTCACTTCTATGACTATAGTGTCTAGTAGTGTGTAGCAATGAGTAAGCATGTCACTCCTAAAATATAATCTTGGAACATCAAAATCTGTATCAAATAACCTTATTTGCCAGTATCAGTAATTAGAAACAATGACTGTAGAAGTTTTGTAGTTTCATTAGCAAGTCAGCTATAGGTTTAAATTCCATGAATGTCAGATAAATATATATATCAACATTTTTGTTCTTACAACACTAATTGGAATAATTTTATCATTTTGCTTTTGGTAGATTAAAAATACATATGTGAACCTCTTCCAGAATAACTCCATATTAACTATGTCCAAGTTTATATTGAATACACGTACTTATTCAGGCTATTTTAAAATTAAAGTTTCAAAATTTAATTAAAGGAATTACTGAAGAAATATAGAATTTCAGTAATTCAGAGAAAAGTGAACCTTCATGTTCTTTGAAACCTTGTCCTTTCTTTCAGATATAAATAACTGAAATTCAGTAAGTATAGCTCATAATACAGAATTTCCCTTTCACATTTTTTTACAAATACAAAGGTATTTGAACCTATGTGCAGGTATTCAGTACTTACGTTTCATTAGCAGGGTGACTGTCATCCTCAAGAAAGGTTTAGTTCATTAACTTCCACGTAAATTAAATGCTTGATTTACCTGCAGCTGTTTCTTGTAATTTGTGCCCTACTGTATCACCCATAGTGGGCGTATTAGTTACATTTCTGTCACTAGGATAAAACAGCCCACACTCACAATTGAAGGAGAAGTTTCTTAGGGTTCATGGGTTCAGTTCAGTTCTGCTGGCTCCGAGCAGAAAGAGTTCAGTGTGAGGATGGGGGCCAGGAAGTTGGGAGGAAATGGAGAAGCTGGGGACAAGGACGCCTCCTGTCCTGTCAACCCCTATTTAAGTGTTTAAGAGGTGGGAAGAAGTGTCCACCTCTTCCCACCAGGCGCCCCCTGGTAACTGCACATTCAGCCACAGTCCATCCATCCACCAGGACTCCACTGTGGAGCGAGGCTCGCATGAGCCAGTCACCTTCCAAACACAGGAGACTTTTGGGACCATTTTACATTTGAAACATAACAGATAACTTTTACCTTACAAAAAGTACACCATCCAAACTTAAGGTCTGCAAAACATTCTTACTTACATTTTGATTAATGTTATTTATTCTATATGAAATAAAAATGTGTTTACCCATCATAAACCATTAGTTTATGCAAAATTTTTAACTAAATTAAAATGATTTAAATCTATTGGAGTTGCGTTACTATCACAGCAGTGTATTTGCCAACGACATTGTGTAAAGTGTATCTTACATGTGTATATTTTTTCTATGTTATGTAGAATTAAAACCTGCTAAGATAGACAGTGTTCATTAGTAGTATGATCAAGGACCTGCCAACTTCATATCTGTGTGGAAAAACACTTTTCTTTCTAACTCTATAAGTCTACAAATCTCACAAATATTGTGCAACACATAATATAATGAGGTTCCGTTAGGGTTTTTATAACCAAATTTATCACTGTATTACTGACTAGAAAAATAGTGAAATATCTTGGACCAAGAAAAACCCAAGAGGATAGCCATGCGAAGAGCTGTAAATAACAGGATCAATTTGAGGGAACCTTCTACATGATGTTATGACCAAGGAATGCTCATTTTTTATTAAAAGTAAGAAAACCAGATCATGCATAATACATCACTACAAGTCATTCACGGGTATTTACAGGCATTTCTCAGCGGGCTTCCCCCCACTAGAACATGTTGAAGGAAGGTCACACCTCCAGCACCAGGCTGGCTGGATCACTTAGCAATTAAGAGCAGAAATAGCTCTAGTGACAGAAATATGGTTTAGTAAGTCTGCACTTTCCAGAATTCTGAGTAATCTCATGCAGAGGCCAGCAGTCATTATTACTAATGCAGCTAGAAAGAAAGGCTTTCTTTCTAGGTGAGTGTGGACCATGACGAACTGGTAGCCCACCATGGAATCATGCCTTAGGACCACAGTTGCTCCAGTTGGACGATTTGCCACTAATTCACAATTACCAGATTCCCCACAGTTAACACTGATTCACCACTATGAATAGTCAGTGCCCATTAATAATGAGTCAAGGTCATTACCTTTGTATTTGTATTTTTTTGAGTCATTATTGAGGATTAGGCCATTTCTGGGCCCGTTCTCTATCATTAATTTTGTTTTACCAGAAAACCTCAAGTTTAGCCTTCAATTATTTGTCAAGGAAGGTGCTTGATCTCAGAGCCAGCTTGCTAAGCAGGAACCTCTTCTGCAGATCAGGAAGGGGAAAGCAGTGTGGCCCAAAAGTTGTTAGTCATCTGAGGCCACTGTTCCCCATCAAGCATGCTGTCCCTTTTGGAAATGCAGGAAGTTGGAAGTGTCAGTTTCGCTAAGGTCATGTCTACCTTCTTCTGAAGCCCTCAGACAACTGAAGATATGATGAATGTGATCATAAAGACAGCTTCACTTTTGACTTTGAACTTACATGTTTTATATTAAGAGATTTACTGTCGGGAACTCCATTTTCATAAATAAAATAGTCTATATTTAGTAGACTGAGGCTGATTCATTTTCATATTCCCACTGTTTAGATTTATTACCTTTAAAAATATTGTGTTGATATATGTGAAATGACAGAAACTTAAAACCTACTTTGTAGGAGATAAGGTCCTTTGGACTTATTATCTTCTGGCTTAATCTTTAAAATAAATCATTATTTATAGACAACTTCAAGTGTCATTTGAAAAAATCCACTCACTAATCAGAAATAACCATGAAATAATGAAAATATTTATTTGGCTTTGCTATGGTTTATATATAGGTGGCCCCCCACAAGTCTCCTGTAGTCATGGAAGCAGCTGAATCCAGCATTTGTGATTGATTCATTGCCTAGTGCTGGGTTTAGTGCTGGGATTAGCGCTGGAATTATCAGTGTGAGTGCTGCACCCATCCAGGGGTGGAGCCTGAGTACTATATAAGGGAGGGAAGAAGGCATGTTTTTGGTCTCCTTTGTCGCTCTTTTGCCCTATTTTGCTCTTGCTGTTTGTGAGCTGCCATGAACAGCTGCCCCCTCAGCCACGCCACCCTGCTTTGGAGCCAGCTGGATATGAACTGAAACCTCCAAACTGTAAGAAATAAACCTTTCCTTCCTTAATTTTGGATGTTGGGTATTTTGTCTCAGCAACGAAAGAAAAGTAACCAAGACAGGCTTAAACTGTAATTTTGTCTTATAATTGATCCAGATAAGCATCAAATACTGTTCAGGTTACTTTCATACAAATGATTTCGGTAACTCAATCTCTACCCAAAAGTATCCTATAGGATAAGAACATAAGCATATGAAAAGATATTGCAATGTTGTTGAATTGTGAATCTTTATCTTCAGGTATTTCCCTGGAACATGAATATATTCTTAAACCATTTTGCTTTAACCTCAATCAATAGTCATGACAAATTCACTAACAGTTTAAGGTAGTGTTGATATATCTTTATCCTTCAGGGTTGCTTAATATTGTTTGAAATATAAGATTAGAGAATACCATGAAATTTTATATCAATCTATTTTAAAGTAAATTAAGTTAACAAGGACAAATTTTCAGAAAACTGTTCCTCTCCTAAATTATTCAGTTACAGTTCTCTAATATCAGCAGTTGGGGATTTCATAAACTTGTTGTGATTGACTGCTGTAGACTGGCTACTTGGGAACCTTGCAGGATGTCCAGCAGCACTACTATCCACCCATTGTTGAAGACATTGTCGTGTGTTCTCTGAGGGGCGCATGGTCCCTGGTGGAGAGAAAAAGCGATCCCTGGATACTTTCCCACAATTAGTGCACCAGATGAAATGGCTTCCCAGGAAAACACCATCCAGTGTAGAAGGCAGTTAGCTGTAATTTTATTTAAACATTAAGAAAAAAAACTTTTAAAAAGTTGAAAACAATGAATACCAATGTCTGGAGCTAAGATAACTCTGACATCAAAATCAACAGGGTCATATGGGAAAAGAAAAACAAATCCTAGACCACTCTCAATTATGAATATAGGTTCAAAAGTCTCAAAGAAGTTATCTACAAAACAAATACAATGGTATTTGAGATAATTTTGTGTGTAAAGTCAAATTTATCCCAAGGATGCAAAGGAGTCTGACATTAGGAAACCCCTTACATTTACCACATTCACAGTCTAAAAATGTCTCAAAGAAAAGTCACATGACTGTTGCAGTAGAAGCAGGAAACGTGGTAAAATTTTACACTCATTCAGGATAAAGACATTTAACAAACCGGGAACAGAAGGAAGCTTCCTTAAAGTGATAAATTATATCAGTTTGGCTATATAAAGCATACCTAAAATTATATCTAACAAAATTCTACAGGAAACATTACTTTGAATGGAAAAACATGGTTCTTTCTTTCAAATCAGAATAAAAAATGTCTTGCATTATTTTCTTAAGATACTTTGTACTGGAGTTTCATTCTAGAGAAATTAGAATATTTAAAAACAAATTAAAAGTTTCTACATTATAAAAGAAGAAACAAAACTATCATTATTATTAAAGTAAATGTTTATGTAAGAAAACTGAAAAGATAATGTGCACAAATTATTAAAAAGGTTGAATTTAGCAGACTTCAAACTATTACCTATTTTAATTCTGTTCAACAGTAATTTTTAACTGTAATTTTGAAAGCATTTAAAGACGTAATGAAATCTAAAGGTACTAGGAATAAATATTAAAATGAGTTTATAAAACCAGTATTCCACATATTATAAATAAAATTCAAAATAGTAGTGAAAGAAATTAAGCAACATAATACATATTGGCAACAGTATCATGTAGAACATTAGGTATTAAAAATTTGTTGGTTCTCTCAAACCTATAGATTCAATTGCATTCTCACAAAATAACAGCAGAAGTTTTTATTGAACCTTGCCAATTTATTTAAAACATTTTTGTGAAAAAATAATGCATCAACACTATCTAAAGCAACCATGAGGAAGAACCACAAAATGAGCACATTTAGATAAACAAAATCATAAAATTAACAAGAGAGTATGTTATTAAACCAAGAACAAATAATTCTACCAACAAGGCATTTACAAAATCCATGTGTGATATGATTTCATAGATCAATGGAAAAAGAGACCTTTAAGTAGATGACAATGAGACAAATGTTATTCCACTGAAATAAAATAAATTCCCATTTCAAACCACTCATAAAGAATAATTCCAGATAAAGACTAAAATATGAAAAGAAACTTCAAAACACTTAGATCAAAATAATGTATCTGTTTTTGGCATAAGAATTTTCTAAATATCCAATAATCATCAATGGTACCATAGTAGAAAAATATTATTAATATTACATGTAAGTTGTAGTAATCATAGAATAAGAAAAAAAGATGAAGCCAGAACACACCAGGAATAGATATTTCAAATTTAGCTGTAATGGAAAAATTATTAGTACAGAACTTATCAGCAATAATTTCAAGAAAAATAAAAAATCAGTAGAAAAATATACAGTGTTGCCAATTGATGCATCAAAAAGAGGAAACTAAAATAAGCAATAATTGCATTTAATATAGAAATACTCAAAGGTCATTAGCGATCAGAAGAATGAAAATTAAACCTCAACCTACTGTTAGAACCCCTAGCCCAGATTGGCAAATACTTATATCTGTAGCAATAGCAAGGTGTAGCCTGAAATCTTTTATGCTCCTGAAGGAAGTCTAAATTGACACAACTTCTTGGGAAACAATTAGCTTTTAAAATAATTCAGTCATCTTGAAACTTTACTATGAGTCACGCATGTTTCTTGGGAAGGCGTTGCATAGATTGCACCAGATAATGTATGGAAGAAAAGTCCATAGCAACAGACTTCCTTCTAGAGACCTAATAGTCCAATCAGGGTAAACCTATAACATCAGGGCATGGCCCCACTGTACCACGGGAAGGTGCACACGTGAAGTGTGGTGTTTATCCAGCGGGGGGTATTAATGAGACACTGCATCACACAACAGGACCAAGTCTCAGAATCATATCATTCATTGAGACTAGGAAATCAGATAGGATATTAGTTTTATTAAGCAAACAAAACTGAGCCATCTGTTTTGGACAAAGGCTATTTGTGAACTACGTGTATTTTTAGGGTCCACAATGATCCATCACATTTCAAGGTCTTCATCAGCTCTCGAGAGCAGAGGCGTTAGAAGGGCCTCAGTTTACATGTAGGTCATGGAAACAGTCTGAACATTTTTCATATAGATTAATTTACATTCGGAGAGTTGTCATGTCATTTTTTTGACAAGATGTGTGATTAATGTCCTCAGCACAGATTCCTTGTTTTCTACTCATTATTTTTTGGTTTTTCTTTTTATCTTTATTTCCTTCTCCCCCCTTTCCACTGTGATGGTGGCCTTTCTGATGGGTAGGAGATGATGATGCATTATCATCTCCTTTACACTTTACTGGTGATTACTATTATTGAGCATATTTTCACATGCATATTGGCCATTTTTAAATTAATTGTTCCATTATTATTTATGTTAATTATGTCTCTTCATCTAGATTGTATGTTCCTTTAAGTAACTGTCTGTAATTCTGAATCTATGATGTATTCTTTTGGTTTCCCCAAGCTCTGTGAGCTATTTGGGTTAAATGAGATTGTCAGGAAAGAGTGGAAACTATTTCAAAGACTGATTAAGAGAAATCTTTCCTGTGAGGGCACTGAGCACCTTCAGGTCATCCTATATTTACTTCTAAATTCACTTGGAAATGACTTTCTCTTGGTCCCCAGGGAAAACTTTGAATTTACCTCTAAAATCCTCATCATGCAGTTCCTTCAGGCCTTGTGTGAACCCCTCTTTCTAGCATCTTTCTGCCTTTATCCCTCATGCTAAGGATTCCCAAAGCTAGGTTACTGAATTCATCTCTTTCATAGATTTTCTAGAATTTCATATGGTAAAACACAAGAACTTGAGTGCATTAGTCCTTGCACACCAAACTTCCTCATGTCTGATACACACTCATTTCAGACTTTTAACCTTATGTTGACTCTTCATTCCTTTTTATTTACCTAATAAATAGTCAGTAAGTCTCATTTGCATCCTTCCCCAGTGCCTTTTCTCTGCCCTCAGTGGATATCCCAGTCTGGGCCTCCATAACCTCAATTCCTTCTGCCTTGAAAACTCTTTGTCTATCTCAGCTCTTTCTGGTCATTTCTTGGCTTTGATTTGTTCTGAATACTGCTGCTGCCAACTTGTTCTTCATAAGATGATGTTTTTGTTATATGATTTTCTTGAAAAGCCACTTATAGAAGTTCTCCGCTTACATCGAGACAGATACCTTCATGGATTGTCAGGTAAGTGACTACATGCAGAACTCCACCGGAAACTTCTTCTGCATCTCTAAAGGGAAGTCACATATAACACTGTAGAAACCGCAGGGTCAATTTCTAATTGAAATATGGAATATGAATTTACAGTTATGAGAAGTGTTTGTAAATGTCACTGATCACAGAGAAAGGGTTATTTTCAAACAGAGGATACGGGCCTTCCCTAAAGATATTTTTGGTAAAGAGCTTACCAATAGGGCCAAAGTGAAATTAATCCTCAGCTATTTCTTTAAAAGCCTATAGAGTCTTTCAAAGTTTGCATTTTCTCTATTTCCTTTCATGTCACTTTACTTCTCAACATGGCCCTGCTCAAAGAGAGCCAAACTC
>RJWT010025728.1:0-16042 GCA_004365215.1 Cuniculus paca | reverse complement strand
TGAGATGAAGCTGAGGACTGAGGCAGTGTCGCTGAGTGGGAACATGCTGTGTGAACATGAGGGTGCTATTTAAATATTAGATGCCATCTAATCAGGCTCATTAATTCAGACTATTGGAGGGAAAAATAAATCTAAATAAGTGGAAAATGTAAAATATACTTCTGTGTGGTGTGGCCATTCAGTAAAACCACTTAATTTTCGTAAGGAAAACTGCCCAAGTGAATGGAGAACTATAAAACATTACCTTCTTTAGCAATGAAGAATAGGTTAATTATTTTTGCAAACAATACAGTGAACTTCACATTACTTACTCTGTGATTTTCCTAAGTTTGGGAACTGATAAATATGGAAAATTTCCTAGAGGACACATGATATACTCATTCCACTAGTGTCCCAAGTTTACCCTTAATTGAAACTATACTACCAGAAATTTTTGCTGTGGTTCTTCATAGAATGTCATATAGAGTGTGATCTAAAGTGCTGTCATTGGTCTACACTGAGAAACATGACAGAAAACAGCCCTTTGCACTTAGGCACATGTAAGTGAATTTGTAAGGAATGAACCTAATTCAACATGCATAGATTCATCTTTGTAAGTGGAAAGCAGAGATATATTGACAACATATATTTGTTTATAGGATGTTCATTTCCCTGATTATGATTTTTAAAAAAGAATCATTGCCTTTATCATTTATAGAAGAGCTTGGGCTTTTGTTTTGTTTGTACTTTTTTCTTTGGGGAATTTTTCTACATAGGCAATTATTTCATCTGTGAATAAAATTTTTTTTATTTTTTCCTTTCCAAATTTGCCTGCCTATTATTTCTTTGTCTTGAAATATTGTACAATGTAGAAATGCTTGTATAACATCATATTTTGCTTCTTAAAAATCTATTTGATCATTAGATTCTGTCTTATTTTTCTTTTAAATAACAGTAACTTGATTTCTAGAGTGCATGCAAACAACTAAGCGATTTTCTCTTAATCAGTTAAAATGAGAGGTGCTGGCCTCAGACATTTGAAATTATCCCTGTAAAACATAAATTATATTTCCTTGTAAGAAGTGGGTTATGGTTAGTTAGGTCTACAGTTTGAGTTTGTTTTTGATTTTGGGCATGGGGCTTTGATTATGATAAGGTTAGTTTCAGAGTTAGGATCAGAATTACATGTTTACAGCCAAGGTCCAGTTTCAAACAAGGAACTAGATAAATATCTACAACCCATTTTCAGGACCAGGCCTAAGGTCATGTTCAAAGCTCTCAACAGACCCAGGTCAAGGTTGGAGACAAGCATTTATATTCATATCCTAGGTCATGGTCCAGTGTTCATGTTGACAGGTCAGATTCAGGTTCATGTTTGAGATTCTGACCTAAGGTCCATATCTAAGATTGGAGGTCTGAGTTGAAGGTCTAGTTTTAAAATCCAATGTCCAGGGACAATCTCAAGTGTAAACTACACATCAAATCCAGCTATGAGGTGCAGTACAACGATCCAATATCCGGTTCCAAAGTGGAAGTTCAGTTGAGGTCAAGATTTGAAATTTTAGTTCAAAGATCCAGTCCAGGTTAAGGTACAAGTTCATGGTTTTAGGATCCACTGCACACATTCAGGCTCAAGGTTCATGTCAACTTTTAAGGTCCATATTCATGAAAAAGGAAACTAGGTCTAATGGAAAGTTCAAGATCATAGACAAGTCTAATTCCGAGGCTAGATTTTAAAATGAAGACATAATATCCAACATAAAGATTCAGGCCCAGTGCCAAGTCTGTATTTGATTTCTAAGTCCAGGGTCCAACTCTGTGCTCAAGGTACAGGTCAAACATCTAAATGTAGACCTACTGTCCAGAACTAGGTGTGAGTTCTAGGTCTAATTTCAGGTTCAAGAACCACAAAGAAGAAATGGAAACTTATTCAACTTTAGATAAACTATATATCCTCACAGAGATGGAAGGACCCAGTATGGAAATTTTGTTAAATTATTGCCATTCAGAGAAAGCTTTTTCCAATACTCAAGAAATATTTTCTCTATCAAAAATATTTGTTCCAGGCATGGCTGTGCATGCTTGTAATCCCAGCACTCAGCAGGCTGAGGCAGGAGGATTGCCATGAGTTCAAGGCCAACCTGGGCTACATAGTGAGTTCAAGGCCAGTTTGGACTGCATGACAGGGCCCTGTCTCAATCACCACCACCACCCCAATTGTTTTCCTCAGTTATGGTCAAAACTAACTTTGACGTACTTCCTTTCTTGCACAATTATGTAGAATCATGATTTTTGTATTGAATGCCTCTTAAGTTATAATGCCTCAAATTGTGCCCCAGTTTTTAGGGGAATAGATTTTCTGAAGGCACAAAGCACTGTTCTGTTGGACTATAGGCCTTAGAAACAGACCATTGCTGATACTCTGATTCCCCACAGGTTGGTGTTGATGGACTGATCTTTCATCTCCCACCTGATGAAAGCAGGCAGAGTATATCATTTCTCCTGCCAGAATAGTGTCAGCTGGACTGCACAGGGACCTGAAATTCCATCACCTGCAGCGGTAACAAGTGGATTTCCCACCAGGGTAGTGTCAGGGGAGTTTAGGTAAAATCGAGCCTGCACCCCCACCTTGAAGGAATAAGAATTAATGACCAAGGCTTAGTTACCATTCCTCTTCACTTTAACCTACTTCAGTTGTGGCAAATCTATGGCACGCATGCTGCAGTGGGCTGTTCGTATCATTGAAAGCTCTGAAAGGTTCACCATCACTGCGCTGCCTGAAATACACCCTGGTGTCCAAAGGTCTAGTATAGAGCTGAGCCTCTAATCTTTCCTGACATAAAGTAAGGCAATATGGGGGTGCAGCTAAGGCTTTACTCTCCAATGTCAGTGAGACTGAAATTACACCCTCACTTGGAGGCAACAAAGTGATATAAACTGGTGCCTTGCTTTTGCTGGGAAGGTGTCAGTAAAATTCAGGGGGAAGCTGAACTTCCACCCAACCCAAACAATGAAAAAGTGAGTCAGACTCCATTTTTGCAAGAGTGATGTGGAAGGTGGAATAGTCATAGCTAAAATTATACAGTAATTGGGAAGAACTTTGATCTGCACCTATGTAGGGAAACTGTCTGAGGTTACATTGCATTCAGAGTCACATAAAATCTAAATTGCCCAAGATAGAATTGAAAATCATTTGCCATAGCAAAAACAAGGAAAATCACAACTTGAATAGTAAAAGACACCACTATTTTACCAACATCCACATTAATCTGATGTTGGGATTATATGACAGAATTTTAAAGAAGCCGCCATAAAAATGTTACAAAAAAGCAACGTGAATTCTCTTGAATGAAAAATTTATCAGGGCAATGGAAGTTACAAAAAGAACCAAACATATTATAGAAATGAAAAAAACAGATAAAAATCTTGATGAATGAGCTCAAATAGAACTGGGTATGGTGGTACATGCCTATAATCCCAATACTCCAGAGGCAGAGGCAGGAGAATTGCTGTGAGTTCAAAGCTAGCCTAGGCTACATAGTGAGTTGAAGACCTGAACTACATAGCAAGACCCTGTCCCAAAAAGCCAAAAGGCAAAAAAGAAAAAAAAAAAGAACTCAAATAGAGTGGGAATGACAAATAATACAGTGAATGTGAGAACGGATTAAAAGGATTTACCCAAAATGAACAACAGTCTGAAGAAGGAACTGAAAACATTCTCAACATTAATGTTGAGAGTAGGGGAGAATGGAATTCAATTTTTAATTTTAGGAAAAGAAATCATTTTAATATGTGAGAGCCTTCAGCTCTTAATGAGAGCTGCCATTACCAGAAACCATTTAACTGGAGCCTAATCTGCTGGGATTTTATCAGAGCCTAACCTCCTTGGGGAAAGGAAAATAACCAACACCAGTTGGCTCTTGCTCACCTAAGAGGAAATATAATAACAAACACTGGTGAAATTACACCCCCACCAAAAACTTGTGAGCTAATTATAGAACTATATAACAGGTTTTTTTTTCACTACCCTTGACCTTGCCATTAAGAAAGGAGAGAAAATTGAATTATATAAAAAGCTTAATTGAAACAACAACAGGCATAAAAGTGTGGAAGAGAAAAATAGGAACCAAAAAATAGGAGAAAGATATACTATGCTAACACTCATCAAAGGAAAGGGAGAGTAACTATACTGATACCATACAGAGCAAGCCTTGAGGAGCGATGTATTGGTTATTGAGGGACATTACATAATGACAAATAGGTCAGTACTTCACAATAATATTTATGCACCAAATAAAAGCAAAATATGTATAGCAGAAACTGATTTATTGCAAGAGCAATAGATGAACCCACTGTTATAACTGGACATGTTAACATCCCTCCTTCAGAAATGGAGACATCGGATCTAGGAGGCAGAAAGCTGGTTACAACATGGCCAAACTTGCCAACACCACCAGTCAACTGAATATAGGACTATAAAACATGTAACACATTCTTTTCAAGGTCACACGGGGCAATCACTAGGTATGTTATTCTGCTTTCTTTCGTTGTTACAAAATACCTGAGGCTGAGTACTTAAAAGAGAAGCCGGGCCTGGTGGTGCACGCCTGTAATCCCAACACTCGGGAGGCTGAGACAGGAGGATTGTTGCGAGTTCAGGACCAGCCTGGGCTACAAGGTGAGCTCAAGGACAGCCTGAACGGCATAGCGAGACCCTGTTGCAAAAAGACAAGGGCTGGGGATTTAGCTCAGTGGCCTAAGCGCCTGCCTGGCAAGCACGAGGTTGTGAGTTCTATCCCCGGTACTGCCAAAAAAAAAATATTTTGATCAATATTTTGGAGTATGGCCAAGTGTCATGGTACATGCCTGTAATCCCAGTATTTGGGAGGCTGAGGCAAGAGAACTGCCACAAGTTCAAGGCCAGCCTGGACTACATAGTGAGTTCAAGGACATCCCAAACAACATAGCGAGACCCTGTCCCAAAAATGCCCCCCAAATTTTTTTCAGAGGATGGATGTACAAGACTAGGCAGTGTCATCATTTTGGCCTCTGGTAAGGCTTTTATGGTAGCTGGCATCGTGTCACGGGGGGTGAATCTTATGAAGAGACAAAAAACCACCGAGCACAGGAGTTAACTGGAGCCCTATGAGAAATGTTAATTCCTTTTTAAATTTTTTTAAAGAGTATAAAACAAAACAGAACAGAACAGAACAGAGTTAAACACAGCAAAGCATATCAGAACTGAACACTGCAAGCAATACAGGTGAGAAGTGTTAATTCCTTCCAAGAGCAGCACCCCCAATGATCTAACACCCTCCCATTAAAACCCACCTCTTACAGTTTGTCACCTCCCAACATCGTTACACTTAAGGATCAAGCTTCTAACACATTAATTCTTGGGGACTGCACTCAACCCATACCATGAAAATGGGCTGCATTTTGGTCCACAAAATACACCTTAACAAATTTTTTAAAAATACAAACATCTAGTGCTTATTCTGAGACCACAGTAGATTTGAACTAGAAGTCAGTAACTGAAAGACAGCTGAAAATTTCCCAGGCATGTGGAGACTTTAAAACATAATGTTTACTATTGTTTTTGCTTTGCAATGCTTGGTATCAAACTAGGGCCTCACACACACTAGGCACATGCTCTACGACTAAGCTACACTCCCAGCCAAAACATTTCTAAATAACACATTGATCAAAGACAAAATTCTGTGAAATTCAAAATTTTAAATTAAATGAAAGTGTGACTCGTCAAACTAAGATGAAATGAAATGCTTACAGAGAAATTTATAGTATTGGTACATATATAGAAAAGAAAGATGTTCTAAAGTTAACAGTATAATCATCTATATTATTAAGCCCAGAGTAATTGCAAGTAAACAATGCTAATAAATATTAGAGCAAAAAATCAATTAAGCTGAAAATAGATCAACAGAAAAAAGATCAACAAAGCCAAAAGCTAGTCATTGGAAAAGATCAATAAAATCACAAAAGATGTAGCCAAGCTAATTTATAAAAAATAAGCATGCAAAATCACCACTCTAAGAAATAAGAGAGGACATCACTAAAGAGCCCATGGAATTAAAAACATAATCATAGAATATTAAGGACATACCTATGATCCCAGATTTTACAAACTAGATGAAAAATTCCTTTAAAGACCCAATCTGCCAAGAGTCACACAAGAAGAAATAGATATCTAAATAAATTTGTATCTATTAAAAAATTAAATAAACAATAATGAATTACCATTACAAAACAGAAAGCACCAGGCACATAGTTTCACCTGTAAATTCTAGCAGATATGAAAGGAAAACATTTCACTAGTTCTCTATAATCTCTTTCAAAAGATAGAAACAAAGAAGACACTCTTTAGCCCATTGAATGAGGCTGAATTACCATATCGAAGTTAGACATTATGAGAAAGAAAACTTGGACCAACATCTTTCATAAACATAAATCCAGAAATGATCAATAAAATAGTAGCAAATTACATCAAGCAATATACAAAAAGAATTATGCACCATGACCAAACAGGATTTTACCCAAGTGTGTAAGACTTTCAACAGCTGAAAGTCAGTGTGACCCATCACATCAACAGGCTGAAGAAGAAAAATCATTTGTTTGTATTAATAGATTCAGGAAAAGCATTTGACAAAATTCCACATACATTCATGGAAAAAACTAGGAATTGATGAGAAATTACCCAAGGTGATATGGAACACCTACAAGTACTCTACTGCTAACTTTATCCAACAAAGCAAAGATATCCCCCCTTTTTGGGGAGGGGGGCCGGGGATCAAACTCACAACCTCGCACTTGTCAGGCAGGCACTTACGCCACTGAGCTAAATCCCCTACCCTTGTCTTTTGTAGCCCAGGCTGGTCTCTAACTCACAACGATCCTCCTGTCTCAGCCTCCTGAGTGCTAGGATTACAGGCATGCGCTACCAGACCCAGCAGGATGTCCCCTCTTAACCACTCCTCTTTCATTTTGTACTAGAAGTCCTATATAACTCAGTGAAAAACAGGAAAAAATGAAAGATGTAAGGATTGGGAAAGAAGAGCTGAGTCTGTCTTTGTTCACAGATGACATGATCATCAATAAATCCTTAGTCAAAATAATCACAAGAGAGGACACAAATTAATAAAATCAAAGCAAAGTGATTATGAGAGGTACCACTGAAGCCCAGAGGGTGGTTAGGAATTATCTTGAAAATTTTTATTCCTATAAATGGGAAATTTTGAAGAAATAGATAACATTTATTGATCCATACAAGCTATCAAATGAAACAAAGAGTTTCAGTGGAAAATTTCAACAGATCAACACAAGCAATAAGACTGAAGCAGTGATAAAGTCTCCCAACAAGAGCCCAGGGCTGTATGGATTTACTCCTGAAATTTAGCAGACATCTAAAGAAGACTAACACCAATTCGCCTCAAACCATTCCATGGAACACAAAGGACAGGAATGCTTCCAGACTTATTCTACAAAGCCCTGATACCAAAAGCAGGTAAAAATTCAAGAGAAAAGAAAACCAAACCTAGATAAACACAGGAGCAAAAAATTTCAATAAGGTCTTACAAATAGAATTCAACAAGCTCATTGAAAAGATCATGCATTACCATGAAGTTGATTTCATTCCAGGAATTTAGGATTGGTTCAACATATGCAAATCCATAAATGTAATATACATTATAAATGGAGTCAAGGGATAAATGATCACCTCAATTGATGCAACAGAATCATTAAAGAAAATTCAACACTCTATAAAAAAGTCCAGAAGAAATAAGTTATAGAAGAATCTTACCTCAAAATAATGAAATCTATATATGTGTTAAACCCACAGCCAGTTTATCAAATGGGAAAAACAGAAAGCATTTCCTCTAAAATCAGGAATGAGACAAGGGTGTCTACTCTCACCTCTCCTGTCTGTACACTGGAGGAAAGACAGTGTCCTTAAGGTTTTGTTTTATTTTGGTTTTGGAACCAGGAATTGAACTCAGTACCTTACGCTTACCAGGCAGGCACCTCAGCAGGTTCTGCTAAGCTATACCCCCAGCCCCTGTCCTTCAGTTTTGAAGGATCATTTTTAGGTAAAATATTCCTTACTGGGAGTTTTTTTTCTTCCCACACTTTCAAATGTATCATTCCACTCTCCTAGTCTGGAAGGGTTCTAATGAGAGGGAGAGAATGTGCTAATAGCTTTATAAGAGTTTTCTCATGTGATGGGTCTTTTTCTCTTGCTGTTTTCAGAATTCTCTTTTAACATCATAAAGTTTTCAAGAATATTCAATGAAATTAAGTACAAATAATAATAACAGGAAATTTTTTATCTGTGGTCCACAGGTAAGGCATTGGTGGTTGCAAGATTATTTATTGGTAATTGCTTGCTTTTAATTTTTGATGGCTTGACTAGGATGTATCTTAGGGATCTAATATGTTTGTGGATTTTTGAGCTCTGTGTACCTTGATGTCCATGTCTCTTCCAAGATTTGAGAAGTTTTCAACCATTATTAATTCTCTTGGTGGTTTTTCATAAATACTATAGGCTTTCCTCATTTATGAATTCTATTTTTTCTTTTTCTCTGATGAATACTTCAAATGATCTATTTTACTTTGTTAGTCTTACTTCTGCTTGATCTAGTGTACTTTTGCACTCTATTGTATATGTCATTCTCTCATTCAGCTCTTGAATTTCTGGTTGTTAAAAATTTCAAATTCTGTTCATATACTGTTTTTTTATTTCATTGTTCCATCTATCCGTATTTCTTACAGCTTGTGAGCTTTCTTAAACCTTTGAACACTTTTTTCAAGAAAATTGTGGATCTCTATTTAATTGAGGTTAGTTATTGGAAAAACGTTGTATTCCTTGGATGGTACCACATTTCCATTCTAGACCTCTCACGCTCTTTGAATTCTTGTGTGGTCCTCTACACTTGAAGAGAACATCCACTCCAGCCTTTACTGCCTGGCTTTGGGAGAGAAACACCTTCACCAGTCAGGCGGGCTAGGGATTCTGAGGCTGTCTCTGGTCTTTTCTTATAAGGAGCCCACTCTATCCTTTTTCTTCCCTGTGCCTTTTCTTGACCCATGAGAGCCAGACTAAGAGATTCTTGTTTTCCTAAAATTCTCATTTGTGTACCTTCTCCCAGTCCTACAAAGTAGGCCAGCTGTCTGTGTGTGCTCACCATCTGTCTGCAAAAGTTCTCAGTCCCCCACCATCACGGTGTACTTGAGGAGCCAGCTTCAGAGGGTGAGGCATAGGGAATGTTGGGGTACCCAGAGCTAGCTGAGGTATTTCCTGTGTTGGGTATGCCACACAGCTCATGGGTGGCTCATATTTTTATTCCACAAAAAATTAGCTAAGCCCTCTGAATAAAGGAGTCGTATCGAGGATTTCCTGCCCTATTCTTACCCAAACAAAAGGCATCTTTATAATAAACGTACCCTGCAATCTCTATTCCATTGTGACCGCTTTGCCACAGTCTCTCAATCTGAGTATCATTCTTTGATAAGTAAATAAATAACAGTTTTACTACACATACAGGCTGACCCAAAAATGATCTTTGGTTGTCCTTATACACACTGCATACCTAGAGACTACTAATGTAAGATTACAGTGAAATGTGTACAGAAACTTGAACCTATCATGGTTCCCAAACATGCTTGATCTATGTCCTTACCTCAAAACCACAGAGCCATGGTTTCTACATGGCTGTAATCATACCAGAGCACACAGGCAACCTGATGTTCTTGCTGCTCTGTGTCAGGAAACACACACACACACACACACACACACACACACACACCCTCAGGTCTCATCTGAATAAACCATAAAACATTTATAGGGTTGTTGATAGAAAGTATGAGACTCAGCACGTATTAGACCTTTCAGTGAATTGACAATAGTGTCCATGTTTTGTATACCACTCAGCACACTTTTTTTTTTTTCCGGTGGGGGAAGTGGTACCAAGAGTTGAACTCAGGACCTTGCACTTGCCAGGCAGGCGCTGTGCCACTGTTCTATATCCCCAGCCCCTGCACACTTCAATAAAGCTAAGCAAACACTATGCAAGATTAAAATCCTTTGTGTCCTTCTATATATGACTATTTCAACCTGAGACCTTTATTTATGGTTTTACGTTTATTTTCTTATTTATTCAATCTCAAGCATGCATTATTAGCCCTAAGGATGAACAAAGGTGGGGACTCTCATTACACTAAATATCAATCTGTTCAAACTATTTGGAAAGAAAGTACAGCAATAGCATTTTAAAAGTACGTATTAAAAATATTAAAATTTGGAAAATATTTCAGAGAATTGTCTTGCTAAATTTTTGCATGTTCATACTATCAAGACTAACTTGACTAACTGCATATTAACACTACTTCATCATTATAATCAAATTTTCCCTTTCACTGTCATCTTTGCATTATCACAAAATTATTAATGCATGAGTTGTGTTTATAAATGTTATTAGAATTGAAGTTATAAATTTAAATAATCTATCCAGACGATGGCTCTTACAGAACTTGTGAATCTTAGTATTCCAGGTTTGCTTTGCACTTAGAAGCAGTGAAGCAGCTGGAAATTAATGACTATGTGGATATGACTGTTAGTGCTAAATGGTTCTCTAATGACATGTTTTTCAAAGCACTGCCAGTTTTAATTACATTAACTACAATTTATTTTAGTAGTGTTAAACATGTCATTTAAGAAGCTATCTCATACTTGTGAGGTTGAGGCAAGAGGATTACCACAATTTCAAGGCCAGCCTGAACTACAAAGTGGGACTCTATCTCAAAAAACTAAAAGGAAAAAACTTAAATAGTAACATTTTTGATGTCTCAACTACATAAACTATAAATTTATCTCAACATTCCAATATATTGCTTAAACAATAATGATTTGAATGTTTGAGTGATTTGACTATATCTCACTAAAGAAAATTGCATGCACCTTACTTTCAAGCATTACTCTTTATAGAAATAATTTCCACAGAAACAGAAGCATTAGTGCACAAATACTGGTTTGTATTGACAAATGTATGCTATCTTGTAATAGTGAAACATGCTTAACAGTTATTGTCTTGAAAATAAGAAATGGCTGAAGAAAATGTGGTGTCCTTCACATCCATCAAGGTCCCTCATACATCTATGCTTTTTGACGTAGAGACTTCAGGACATGTACAACTTCAAGAGAGTGTACCATATTATCATCACCAAAACGTCATACATATTTAATACCTCCTTTTTTATTAAATAAATTGGTTATGTTAGAAAATTTTAGAGATACAAATTGATAGGTACTTCTATTGATATAGAAAATGTATTTCCTAAAGTAGAGTCTCTGTATCATTAGAATTTCTTAAGTGAAGCAATGACAGTAATTGGTGGCTAGAGCTTTCTGATCTTATACTAATAGAGAAAATTAAGGAAGTAGGATTTAAAATTAAAATACAGAGTTTAGTCTCAGCATATCAGGAACTCAAAAGGTGAGAAGGACTTGGCAGTCCACGCAGTTATCATTCTGAGTGTGGCATTATGTTTTAACTCATTTCACCGAAATTACCTGAGTTTTTCCACTGTACAATGCGTGTGGGTTTCTATTGTTTTCAAACCTATGAGTAACATCTTTGCATGTGGTAAGAAAATAATCACACAGATTCCCATAACAGAAAAAAGGTATAAGTAAAAGAATTTAGGCATATGCATGGAAAAATATATGCATGTGTTGAAATAAAAATTACTTCATAATACAGTTTTCTGAGTATGCTTGTGTTAGACAACACAATTGGTCTATTATGAGAACATTGATCATTATGAAGCAAGTAACACATAATATAGTGGACAATATTGTTAGAAAGTGTCTTAACCAGTATTTGAATTCGCTTCAAGATATTTTTTTACTTTCCACTGAGGTATGAACACTGACCGAAAAAGTGTATGCACTGTAATTGTACAGCTTAACAAATTTGCACCATTTAAACACAGCAAGTAATCAAAACAGAGACCGAGATATATTATAGCACTCCAGAAACCATCTAGGTGTCTTATTTCTATGACTGCCTCACTCATACCAAAAAGAGAACAAAATTTCCTGTATAATTACTGGTTGCAAAAATGAGAAGCTGATTCAAGTCAGTACTTAATGATTAAGCGAGAAGCAAAAATACAGTGTGACCACAAAGACCTTGTAAATTCTCTATTCTGAAACTGCTATAATTAAACAAATAAGGGAAACCTGATCAATTTTGGCACAACTGGATATCATCGTAACAATTTTTTGATCCAGTATGAAATTTCTCATATGGTTCTTTTAAATTCTGCATTTTCCATAAAATTAGGAAAGCGTTAAAATGGAAGAAACAATGATAGAGATTAAATAATTTCAGTGACCTTGGTGAGAGTGTCAAAGAGGTAAAGAACACATCATAACAGTATTTTCAAATAACTCTCTGAAAAGATAAATGGAGACCTCACAACCTGGCACACAGAACATGACATAAATTTGAAAGGATGCTGGGTGAGTTACTTACCCCAACTCTGAAGCGTAGCACCAGGTTCCAACCCTTCTATCTCAGTGAAACATGCAGAAAGAAAAGCAAAGACAGAATCTTATACAGTGCTCAACAGTAAACATAACAAAACACTAAGAATAGGTTTTATCATTATTATTTAATACAGATATACAGGGTTCCCTTCTTTTAGCAAAGCTAATAAGACTTTCAGTACACACCACGGTTACTCGTCCCTTTTTAAGTTTAACTTCAATTTCCTCACTTGTTATCCAAAACATTGCTTCCCATGTACAAGTATCTACAACTCCCTGTTTGAGTAAAAGGTGAGGCAAGACTTGAGTTACTGAGTATATTAAAGGTGTATATTGTCTCACACGATATGCTGTTGCTTATGATGAAAGAAAAGGCCATCCCACAGTGGTCTTAATGGTGTCACTGAGGGAGGGGGTCACCAATTAAAGCCAGGCTCGGAGTCTCATTTGTGCTATTAGTGGGCAACTCATCTGGACCTCAGATTGACATCTGGAATGAGTCCCTCAGCATCCTCAGACAATTGTGCTCATCATTGATCCAGAAAAGCACTCCCCCCAACAAATAGGCACTTCCACAGCCAGGCTTATTTTGTGCAGATTTATCTACTGGACTATGAATGAAGAACAGTAAGTGTACAGTAGACCTTTTGCTTAATATCTGATTAATGAAACTGTCACACATGTAGTATGAAAAAAACATGTGACTTGGATTGTTCTAAAAAGACAAAAATAAAATGCAGTTTCCTTAACCAAGGAAAATAATCTGTCATAAAAATAATCTCCTTTGAGCTTCTGAAATAATGAATTCACAGACCTTGAAGTTCTGACATCACTAACCACAGAATGCAGAAAGAATTTCAAGACCATATAGTTGCTTACCTGTCTTTCCCGAAGTACTGTGACTTGTTCTAGCTTTTAATCTGCAGCAAAATAAGAAGGAAAATAAATTAGCTCTGCTGGACCAGTCTAATTAAAAATAGAATTGGGTAACATCAATTTCCTTAAATTATGCATCTATCATCAAATCATCCCAGCACTTCCAGTTATTGTCACAAACATCACAGTTGCTTGATTTTTTTTCATTTACTGTTTCCTCTCTGATTTTTTTTCTGAATATAGCCAATAATACTCTCTATGAAGCTATCCATTAAGTGACATGGCTGTTGTTTCTTGAAAAGGGAATTCTAAAAGTTCTATTTAGCCAATAAAGATTTTATAAAAATATCCTGTGATGTTTGAAAAAAAAAAGGAAGGTACATGATAGTGACATTGTGGGACTATTGAGGAAGCCGTCAACCAAGTCAGGTTTGGAGATGCCACTGATCCTATCAGATAGCCAGTCAGCTGCATCTAGGCACCCTCAGACACTTGTGCTTATCTTCAGTGCAGACAAGTCCACTACCGATAAACAAGCACTCCTCATATCACACTAATAACCCCAACAGCTGATCACCAGCTTGTCTCATGTAACAGCACAGGTAGACATTTGGTTTGATGTTAGGACTGCTGGCTATAATGGCAACTCCAGAAGTCTCCCAGAACCTTTCTGTATAGAGTAAATACATGAAGTGGTATGGCAAGGGGACAGTTGGCTATGCTGATGTAGAAACAAAGAATCGGGAGTTAACTGTGAACTGGTGTTCTGTCACTGGAAAGATCATCAGAGTGTTTAACACAGTCGTGTACAACATGACACTCCTTCCACCTGATTGGTCCATAGGGCAGGTGCATGTTCACATTAGGGCTATAGATTATTGTTCAACATCATTCTTCTTTATCTGACCAGCAGCAACCTTATTTCAACACGATCCACTCCAGGCTGGCCAATTCTATTTCATGGATTCTTGACATCATTAACCTCAAAATACTCCCAAATATCTAGAATTTTTGTGAAATTCAGTCCTTCAATATTATTATTATACAAAATATATTCTTTCAGAAGCTAAGTAAAATCTTGCATAAAATAATGTTTTTGTTATTTTCCTGATCAGACTGGCTTCCCAACATCTCCTTAGTTTGATTTAATGTACTATCATTTGCAAATGTAACATATATCACAGAAAATAATTGAAAGAGAAATATGTAAATACAATAAGTATATAGGAATATCACCAGTAAAATATTAACTACATATCCATCAAATGAACAAATTATAAAAACATTATTGTTAGGTAAAAATTCATATTATATTAAGAAACTTAAGTTTCTAATTGGAATCTCTCAAGGTATCAAGATATCTAAGAAGTCAAATAATGTTTATGATATATAAAACATACACACAGAGGACTATCTATGTATATTAGAGACAAGATAGATGGAGGTAGATTGCATAACATTAAGGCCATTGTTCTGTTCCAGCCCACCTTTACTTATGGTAAAACAGGAAAATAATTTTTTTCTCACTATGCTCTAGATGCTGTCGGTAAACAAAAAGCACTAATTCACCTTCAATCTTATTTTAATCAAAATGGTAAATAAAAATGCAACAAGATGAAGCAGAAAAACAGAACCCAGAATCCTTATAAATTAATAGGCAGATTAGAGAAAAAGTACTGTATTATAAACTATGCAGAAGATGATTTAAAAATAAAAACAAGCAAAAGAAAGTCTATTAAGAAGTGGATGAACAAGTACTGGGCACACACAAGGGTTAGTAGATTTGAACTATGGACAGAAAGAATGCAGAACTCATGCTGAATGCCCTTAGCATCTAATAGAGACATTAAACAGGCCATCCCTTAAGTACAGGACTGTGCTAATTCTAGATTAAAACTTTTTAGAGACAGGCCAAACAAAACAAAGCTTTGGGCTCTTCCCGCTGTCCTTCCATGAATTCACTATGGTATGCATAAATACCCTGGCTTGGGGTTGGGGATTTACTTCAGTGGTAGCAAGCACAAGGCCCTGGGGTCAGTCTTCAGCACCACAAAAAAAAAATTTAAAGTGAATGTCTTGACAAATGCTCAAGACCACCAGTGCTGCTGAAAAGAGAAGGGTAAACACCAGTTTCTTGGTGGGCTTTGCTCCAAAGTCATTATATAGGGTCTAACTGTGGCATACACTAGTATGGTTCCATTGGTAAGTTTGAAATCACTAATAGTCACAGGGCTTGGTAAGCTGTTGTGAACTTCAGACTCTTGTTTAACAAGTGCAGAGTTACCAGTCTCAGACTGGATGTGCAACTCCATGTTCTAAGAAAATGGCAGAGGGCTGGAGATATAGCTCAGCGGCACAGCACCTGCCTGGAAAGCACGAGGTCTTGAGTTCAATTTCTGGTACCAAAGAAAAAAGTGGCAAAATAATCTGCTTTCACCATGTTAGTCTGGTTTCATTGTATTGATAACTTCACTTGGCACCATGGAAGAAGTAAAATGAAAACCACATAGGAGGGGAAGTCCTGAAATTCTTTCTATAGGAAAAAAAAATCTATTTTAGTAGGAAAAATTCTGTGTGGTATATATGTAAAACTCCTCAATGGGGAAAAAAACAAGACTTTTC
>RJWT010025727.1:0-16040 GCA_004365215.1 Cuniculus paca | reverse complement strand
TCTGGTTTTATACTACTTTGTTTTGTTTGAGTTTATTGTCTGTAAATGTATGAACAACCATTTTGAAGAAAGCAAGAGACACTAGGGTAACCATTGTTAATCTCCTGTTGTTATGTCTTGAAAACCTGTATAGCTTGCAGTGTTCTGTTTTGAAATGCTATATTATGTTTGACTCTATTCTGTTTTCTTTTGCTTTTTTGTTCTGTTTTGTTTTGTTTTGTTCTATTCTCTTTAAAATAAAAAAAATAAAGAAAAATTGTGAAGAATTTCAAGGAAGCTCAAGGTATCATACAATTTGGCGACAATAGTTATATACAATTTATTGTATACTTGTAAATGGATGAGAGGTTTTTTTTTTTTTCCCCTATTTTCTTTTTTGGTACTAGGAATTGAACTCAGGGCCTCTTGCTTGCCAGGCAGATGCTGCTCTGCTGAGCTATATTCTCAGCCCTGGATGAGAGATATAAACAACGATGAAAGGTAAGTATGTGAGGTAATCGATGTGTTAATTAACTTGATTTAACCATCCCACAATGTCTATCAAAACATCATGCTGTATACCATAAATATATTTACTCTTTTTTTGTGAATTAAAGAGAATGAATTTTAAAAGAAAGAATTCCAGGAGACATTAAACTGAGCATGGGGATCCTTGAAAGCATAAAGACCTGTTCAGTAGCATAGAACATGCATCTGTGAAGCTGATCTTATCTATATCCTAATCAAGTTAGAGAGACAAATCTATATATTTAGAGATAAACATGATAATGGGAGACATTTGGACTCATTTTAGAACTCACAGTAGGAAAAGGAGATTAGAGAACACAGATAAGATTGAGATAGAAGTCAACTGAGCCTACTGATATATTCTTCTTTATCTCTTCTCCAGAGCACACTGACCATGGGATGAAGACATTTATTAGGTCTCATTCTACTTGTTTCTTTCCTTTTATCCAAAATGATTTACATATCCTCTTCTAGTTCTGTTACCTCTCATTGTTCTTTCCCCTTCGTCTACCTCACCTGTTCTGCCACAGTGGAATTTTTTTCATATAGATATGCCAGGTCCTTTAGCTTATCCAGATTACATTGGGGGAAGAGGAATTGTCTCGGACCACATATAAAATATATAATAGAGTTAATGTATACAAGTCACAGAACTTATTTATTTTTTTACATTTGTTCTTATAGTATTAAGAAAAAAGAAGGGCTGGGCATCTAGCTCAGTGGTCTAAGTGCCTGCCTGGCAAGCACAAGGTTGTGAGTTCAATCCCCAGTGCTGCAAAAAAAAAAAAAAAGAGAAAAAAGAGAACAAGTAGCCTATGGACCACAGACTGGACATATCTACTTTTAAAGCACGATCTAATACCCCACTAGCCTTTTCAGTATTTGTTTAATGCTTTGGTTTTAAATTGAGCTAGTACTCCATTAAAACCCATCAGTCTGCTGGACACTGTAGCACACACCTATAATCCCAGCTACTTGAGAAGCTGAAACAAGACAATCACAAGTTCATGATCAGCCTGGAAAATTAAACAAAATTTAGCAAGACTCTCTCAAATGGGCCTGAAGATGTAGCTTAGTACTCCCTGAGTTCAATTCCTAATACTGCAAAACAAAACAAACAAAAAACCAACAGTAGTTCATACAATACTTGAATTTCTACAAATTTTCTTTAAATAGAACACAATGGACTGTATATCTGCTTGATATAAATTTCATCTTGTTGATTTCATAAAACATCCCATCCTATTGAAAGCATTTAAAAATTGACTGTCATCTATTCTTTCTGGCTTAGAGAAGCCTACAGATTTGGTAATTTTGCTGTCTTTTTACACCTCCCTACTAAAATTGTTAAACAGAACAGATCCAGGGACAGACTAGATTCACCACAGGACACTTGCAGCTGAATGACACAGAAACAATAATCCCTTCATTCTGGGCATGACTGTCAATTCTAGGAATATGTGAGAAATCATAAAAGGAAGTTATAACATTCCTTGTAAAGTGAACAATCTGGAGAACAGTTTAAAATTGTTTTTGAGGAATGAATATGTTAGGAACCTAAGTGCCACTAGCAGAAATTTTAAAATGCCTGAGATCCTGGTGGTCATAAGACATAAATTTAGAAGAAAAAATATAAGGGGGACCAAAAAAAAAATGGGCAAAGAGGAAGGAATAAGATCAAAAGAAAGGAGAGAGAAAGAGAGATCAAAAGAGACCGATGGAGAGACTTTCTGTGACATCAGTTCTAAAAGACATATGACCTTATTTTAAGATTGATCACTTCCTAACCCTGAATGCAGAATGGAGCTAACAATAATTCTTTAGAGAACCTTTTTTGTGCACATAATAGTAGGGCTTAAGGGTCACATCAGATAAAAATCAGAATTTCCTTAAGATGTGGTTTGGGGTTTGGAGCCTACTTGATAGAACTTTTCATGCTTTCCTAGCTTATGAAAAATGGTATTAATTTCCTTCTGATGTGAATGAAATACTGCCAGAAAAATCAGCTGAGAATAATTGAGAAATCATTCCCTTGACAATCCCAATTAACTCTTGCCTCTGCAAATAGCAAGAGTAACTACTGCTAGAAAAGTTGAAAGCATGAAAATTTTTCTTTAAGTTTTTTCACCCTGAATTTGGTATTAATGAAATTTATTCTTAACAGTTTTTTTAAAGTTTCTATTGCAGAAGAGCACTAGAAGTAAGAACTGATTTCATTTTACTGAAAAGTCATCATCAGAATAAGTGACCAGCATTCTCCTATAACTACATTCACACATTATTCTCCAGCTGTGCAACCCACTCACAATCTCACTGTGTGCTTTCCATCTCCTATGATAGTGATTATATCTTCTCTTTGTATACTGGTTCCTACTTGGCTAACTCATCCTTCAAAGAATGAGTTTAAACGCCACCTCCCTAGAAAGATCTCCTTATAACTCAGTTGAGCTAAGGAACACAAATGTCTCATCTGGATTCCTGGATGCAGAAACATTCTGTCATTCCTGTACAAGAAAGAGTTAAAGGCAGGAATTAATTCTTGTTCATCACTATCTCCTTAACACTTAGCATTGGACCTGACTTATAGAGGGAGCTCAGAAAAGTTTTATGTAAAGAAAAGGAAAGTTTTATGTAAAGAAGAGAGGAGAGGAAAGAGGAAGGGAAAATGTCAGGAATAGATTATAACATATCATCCTCTTTCAATTTTATAATTCTAGTTTGCTTTTTTATTTATAGATTTTCATCTATCTGAAGTTCTGTCTGACCCATGATTCAAAGAGAGGACAGATGGTCATTGGCAGAACAACACTGCAGATTCAAGTACGCTGAAAAATGTCATCCTGTTACTTCAAGAGAATCTTCAAGTTTTTGATGAATTGTTAAGTGTGCTTTGTGCTAATATTTTTACTCAAGGTTATAAAAAAAGTTTGTTGACTATGATAATTCAAAAAAGATATTTCTAAAATATGGAATGAAGATATTGAGATGGACAAAGCAGTTATCCAATGGGAAAATAAAGTTCAGCTTTAGCAAGAGGAATTTACTTTTCTGAAGTAATTTCAACCAAAGACCAAGAGTGAGTTACCTAAGAGTTCACCAGCAGTTCACCTGTGCCCCTATTGAAAATGTAGCATGTACTCTCTTAGGAGGTGATACTCAAATAGGTAGGAGGTGATACTCAAATAGGGAGGCTGAAGCATCTGTTGAAGTTGCTTTGATTCCAGAGAAATAGTAAAATCTCTAACGAGCTTGGGATCCTTTCTTTTAATAAATATGGCTATACATTGTCCCTACAGGTTCCTCAATTATATAAAAATACAGAAATTCCAAAGAAGGACCTGTGGGGAACCACAGAGATGACTCTTCTTGATAAAAAGAGGAACTATCTCCATTTTGGACAAACTTGGTCCTATCTCCATGTATTGATCTGTATAGAGCTGGTTAGGCTATTTCTTTGTCCCTTCAATTGGTTTTAAGCAATGTAAATTGGGCTGGCAGAGGAGCTGATATTAATCTCTGAAGCAAAGCGACAGGTCAGTGTTATCCCACCCAGTGACTCCCCAAATACTTGGTTGAGCCTGGCGAGATGGAGAGCCGTGCTCCATGCTGGCAGCTGGGACGGAGCCTTGAGAAAGACGCTTTGACTTCCCAGGGCCAAAAGGATTGTACAATCAGAACTGAGGTACCGACCCCAAATTATTAGCTGTTATCTCAGTTGTTATGCAGATTGCTCGCTCTGCATTTCTTGCCCTCTGCATATGGCAGAGGTGATCTCAGACCTCCTATCTAGTCCAGCTCACAGTAGCCTTGGCAGTCATGTATTTCCCGTCACTCTCACTGCCACTCATTCCCGAGCCACTCCCCTCATGGAGAGTCTGTTGAAGAATGAGAATTAATAAAACCTGGGAAGGGCTCTGGGTCTAGGCCTTTGTTCGGGTGAGCCACCATCTTGGCTGGACTTAGTACCCCTTGGCTCCCCACAACTGTATATATGTCTTAATGTTTTTCTTCTTGCCATGGGTTGCCCTGGAAGTGGTAGATTGGAATTAACTCACTAGAATTCCAATAACTTCTCTATGGGATTATAATCATAAACCTTCCTGAACGGCAATGAGCATGGGAAACGGTTCTCTACAGGACCCAGGGTTACCATCCTTCCCTCTTCAGTCATAAAACTAGTCTTTTCTTTTTTCTTTTTTTAATAGATCTGGATATTGGAATGACATTCAGAGTTACATCTGTTTTTCAACATTATATCCCTTTAGCGTTGAGGATTTAGCCCAGCAGTTTAAGCGCTTGCCTGGTAAGCACGAGGTTGTGAGTTTGCTCTCTGGTACCAAAACAAAACAAAACACATTACATCCTTTTAAAAGAAAGGTATTTTACTCAAACTTATTCAAGGAAAAAAAATACTCAGGTATGCCTGCATCGTAGTTAGTTACTAGTTACCCATCTTTGATGTAACACAGTAAGAAATTTGAAACTCTGAATATGTTGAATGTCTAGGATTACTTTCTCTCTTAAAGGCACATGTGTGCATCTTGAACCTCCTGGTTGATATTTCCACCGAAAGGGGCCATCAAAATCCTCTTATAAAAGTAAAGTTCTAGTTTCTAATTCATATTCTTTAAAGTCATTCCTTTTTTTTTTTTTTTTTGCTAGTAATCCTACTGAAGGAATGCCCCAAGAAGATATCCAGGCATGGGAAAGGCTAGTGAATAGGGATTTACTGGGGCAAAAGCTTCTGAGATGTAAGTAGACAGGGAGACATTAATAATACCAGTGATTTAGCTAGTGGAATTAGACCCATGAGTAGGTATCCAGGGATAAAATTCAGAATATAAGTGAGTTTAGCTTTAGATTAGCTTTAGACCAGAGGAAAGGGTAAAGGATTTGAACAGATCAAGTTAGTTTTGTACACTGCAGATGACAGACACTTAAGGAAATTACCCCTAGTAATTTTATTTCTCCTGTAAAGTATTAAATGAGGCCATCTTGTAAGAAGAGATAAGATGGGGCCTAGGGTGGTGGTACATGTTTGAAATCCTAGCTGTTGGATGTCTGAGGGAGGAGAACTGCAAGTTTAAGGCTAGACTAAACAACTTAATAAGAACCTATTTCAAAATTTAAAAAAGATGAGTGTGTAGCTCAATGCTCCCTGGGTTCAGTCCTCAGTACTGAAATTAGAAGAAGCTACAGGAGGAAGAGGAGGAAGAGGAGGCAGAGCGGGGTTGGGGGAGGAGTGAGACATAGGAGGGCGTTTGAAGAGAATAGAAAAATTTAAATAACTACCATGAGGCAATAGAACAGAGAATGACCAAGGATATGCCTCATGGAAGGCTCAGATGGTTTTCCAAGTGCTTTAGATGAAAGTTTAAGGGAACAAAAGAATATAGCAATTGATATTAAAAGCCAGGAGTTTAATTTGAGTCGGGAAGAAACAAATAGACTGAAAGAAAGTTGAAAACCAAAAGGTTGAAATATCTTGTTAGGAACAAACATGCAGTCTAGAAGGAATAAAGACTGAAGTAGAAGGTTGAGGCCCGAGGATAAGCTAGCACAGTTCAGCCTCTGGAGGTGGAGTAGTTTCAGGCAATAGACAATATCTAAGATTCGTCGGAGGATGGGAGTAACTAAAGTTCTGGAAAAGATAGAGTTGAGATCAAGGCGTTGTTAGGTCATCCAAGTGGACGTTATGATTGCTCCTGGTTACTCCGGAACTGAAGGTGAGTCAGGCTGGAGAGAAGTGTGACTCCGCAGTAAGTGGGGAGTCAACAAGGAAGGGAACCATGATATAATCCAAAGGTCTAGGGCATAGGAGCAGTGATCTGCAGAATGGGGTGTAAGAACGTTTACCTTACTTCTGGATCTTGTAGTAAATGGAAAACAGAAAAGGCAGTGAGAGAAGTAGTGTTCTCAGATGAAAACCTGTGTCAGTTATGTCAGGAAGGAAGGAAGCTGAAGATGTACAGGATGTTAGTTTTCGTGACTTGATGGTTCAGGAGTGGGAGGGAAGGGAAATAAGGAAGTTGGCCTTAAAAGTGGGAGTAAAGTATGTGGGTCACTTCCTCCAGGTTGCTGTTCTCAGTTCCCGCGCATTATCCTCCATTCTCTGCACCCCTAACAATTACTATCTTCAAATACAGAAACTGAAGGGCATCCCTCAGAATTCAGATGCCTTGAGTCATTACAGAAGGCTGCCTACTGGGCACCCCCCTAGATTCTGATAGGCTACACAACTTTATAACTTCAGACTTCGTGAAACCCACAGCTTTCCTCAGCTGGTCTTGCAAATTAAAAAGGATCAGGAGTGAGCAGTGACTGTGTATTCTGACTGCCAAGAAGCCTCAATTATCCTAAATTCTGATTCTTGCTTTTTTTCTGTTGGCGTGGTAGAGCAAACCAAAAGCAGAGGAATCTTTGCAAACAGATTTTCTGCTGTGTCTTAATCTTGTCAAAGGACTCAGATCTTTAGCACTAAACATAAATGTACTTTTAGAGCTTGCTTAAAAACAACCTGGTCTTTTATGAGGCATATCTCTAGTAATTTCTCTTTCCTATTTCCCTATAGTAGTTATTTCAGACTTTCCAAACTTCTTATTCCTCTGTGTCTCACCCTAGCTCTTCTTACAAAATGGGCCCCTTTATTATGACACAGAGAAAATAGAAAGTATTAAGGAGTAGTGACTTTAAGTTTCTGTCTTTCATTTCCAGTATACAAAATTATCTCAATCTGTTGAAATCCTTTCCTCTCTGTGATCTAAAGCTATTCTAAAGTGGAAGCCACTTTATTCTAAATTTTATGCTTGGATTTAAGCATGAGGTCATGACAAGGGTCCAGATTTTACTTTTTCTTCAAGAAAACCCTAAATTCTGGAAGAGCTGATTGATCACTGAGAGAAGTTGCGTATTCTCTCCACAACAGCAGATAGAGGTAAAGGCCTTGGTCTAGAAGTTTTAGGGAATGGTTGGCTCATAGTCATTAAATTAACAAAGCAAAGATGAGTGATGATGAATTCAAGGCTTTCTGGCAGGAAGTGGGACCTGGAGGTAAATAGGCAGAATACTGTCTTTCACACTAAACAATTGAATCTTTTATCAGCTATCTATGGCTTCCTTCTAATCACAGTGGAAGGTAAAGTTTCTGAGACCGGTAACTTTTTATATCTCCGAAACGGATTGTGTAAGTTTTAGGTTACTGGCTCCTTTCCACCTCACCTGTTCTACTGTCATTAACTGGGCCACTCAAAAGTTTGTTCTAGGACATAACTTATCATGTGAAGGGGAGCTATCACTATTATTAATAATATTAGACATGAGAAATTATGTATTATATATATATATATATATATGTTCATTTCATCTTCACAACAGACTTATTGCCAGTTTGGTACCTGGTAATTTTTGAGATGAGGAAAATGAAAGGTCATAAAGCTAGTAAGTAGCACAGCTACTTGAATTTGGAGGCCTTGTTCTTAACAATACAGTGTACTAGCCTGTTTTATAAAGATATGAACAGCATATTGTTGCTTGAGATTGTACATTACACTGAAAGAGAACTCTTCAGCGATGAGACAACATAGCGGGGAAATTGGAGACAATCAAATGATCAGAGAACACTGGGCATGAAACTTAAGGGGATTTCTCAATGACATTTCAGTGGACTTGTTCAATGTTAATCTGTTCCATGCACACACATGTAGGACTATCATGTTCAAGGTAACTGGAGGTATTTGTCACTTCAGAGAGAAAAATATGTATTTTTTCATTCCACTGAGATATCTTCATAGAAGAAACTCATAATGAAAAAATGTCAGTGATCAGATTATTTAGGTCACAGCCAGTCAGATGTATACTTGTCTCATACATGACCTGTGTCATTAGCCAGCCAATCCACTCCTCCAGGGTGAGATATTGTTGTAATTTTTACTGACATGTACACACACTGACCCACTGTGAGATGGGAGAGCCTATAGGAACAGTGCTTCCAAAAAGAACAAAAAACATGGAATAGATAAGAGAGGGAGTAAGAGGACATTAACAGGGACATTAACAGGTATTAGCCAGGTCATGCTTTTTATACAGAGTCACATCCAATACTCACAGCAACTGTATGACATAAGCATTATTAGGAAACTAAGAATCAGTCACATGACTAAGTAGTGGAACTGAGACTTTGAAGCTGCTGGTTCTTACTGTAGCATCCTGCATACTCATGCACAGGTGGGAGGAAGGGAGGGCACTTTCACAAAGGCTTAATGAACAGAAGGAGAAGCACTATGTGAAGTCCAGCAATGTTTGGTATGCCAAGGTCAATTATAATAGGGAGGGGAGCATAGGGTTCTTTACTCTCGTGGCTCAGTCATAATCTTCCAAACATACCTTTCTTCTCCTCCTAGATGAAAACTGTGTGGGGTTACAAAACATGGTTTGCAGTCAACTTGATACGCTTACAACCTGTGGGAGCCAAATACATGACAGGCCAAATCCTCTTATAAGATCAAGAGAATGAAGCCCAGAAAGGCATAAAGTTTTTTTTATTTTATTTTATTTTTTTAAGAGCAAGCATAACATTAGGATTGAAGCCAGGACCCTGGAACTATTTCCAGAATGGTTTTTCAGGAGATAAGATTGACTTTGGGAAATTAACATTCCTGTGCCTCACTTCCTTAAATTCCTAAAGTTGCATCTTTCTGTTGATTCTCTAGAAGTTTCTCGGATGCAGTGTCAGTGAAGATGAACAACATATATTTACAGTTAGGAGACATATTTAGTAGGGAGATAAAAATTGATTGAACTAATGTGAAGAATGACTGGGAAGAAAACAGAAGACCTATTATGCACTCTGAATCTCAAGTTAGAAATGTTTCGGAATCTTCAAATGCATATCCCAGGAAAATCCTGGCACCCTCTGCCTCAAAGCAGGGGATCTGACACTGATGGTCACATCTACCCTCTAACTTGCCTTATGAAGCCTATGATTCTCCATGGTGTGTTCCTATTCTGGTTCCTAACCTTACCATCAGAGAACTGTCTGAGAGCGTGAATCTGCTTCTTAGAACATATGGTGCCTTTTTGGGGTGAGGAAAAGGTGACCTGTTTTCAGGGCCTCTAACCTCATGGAGCGACGAGCAAAGTATATGCTAAATGTCTACCCTGATGCACCCTTTGCCTGACCCAACTTACACAACCACACTAAGAAGTGGCCCTTATCATTCCTCCCTCAAAGAGCACAGATGAAAAAGGGAACCTTTCCCATCTGCCATTTTTATTATTGCCTACCGATCCTATCAACCGGGAGATGGAATTACTCAAACAGGTATAACTCTGATGGGAATTTTGCTCAGTTTTGTCATTCATTCCACTTGTTGTTATGGGAAGTCTGACAGAAACTCATCTTATCTCCTGATGTTGGCTTCTTTCATACTGTTCTAATTAAAAGTTAGCATAGGATCTTTGACATCTGTCTTGTAGTAGTAGCTAGCACACATAGTCCAAAAAGGGTGTCTGGTGAGTGAAGGGAGGATAAAGGGAAAACAAGAGAAAGGAAGAAAGGGGGAGGAGAGGCGGAGATGGAGATTTCTCTGTGTCAAAGGTCATGTTACAAAGTACAGTAGAATTTCACACTCAGCCTTGGGCTGGGCTGCATTCAGACAGCTGATGCATGATTCAATAGGCTAATGGTATTCTAGGTGGCAATCCTATAATCTAAAACCCCCGACTGCAGATCTGCAATTGTCAGACAGTGCTTTAGTGGCTGAGTTTGGCATTGGAGAGATAAAAACATAACAGTTAATAATATGTCTTCTACATATGATGCTTTGCTTGACTAGTGAATATTTACAGTTCTCTGAAATGTAGTTTCCTTGAAAATGCATGAATCATTCTCAACCACAGCACCCACCACTGAGTAGAGAGAATTAGAGTCAGGGCCACCAAATCTGCTGATGAGGTACCTGGAAAACCCATTTTGGGAGACTAAATGTGTGTGCTGTGGGTGTAGAAACAGATTTTTTGTACCAAGTGGAAGTCATGTCAAAGATAGTGCCAAGCCAGTGGGCAGTGCCATTTTTGACATACCAGTCTGGGAAAATTGGGGTGTTGGCTCTTCACGAAACTCAGTGCTTTGGCTTATGGAGTGATGAAATCACCTCTTGCTCATCTTATTATTGGCACTGTCATAATAATTATCAACAACAATGACTCCAACCTCAGCAAATATTTATTGAATATCTTCTCTATAAAAAATTTAGTAAGATCTTTGGACTTAGGCTCTTACTCTTCTTAAAAATCATTACAGAGAGAGACTTTTGAAATTAATAACATATCAACTTAAGATTTAGAGATTAAAATCAGGTGGTTTTCCATGGAGCTTTTGGATAAAAAGGAAAATCCTTCCCAGATTTGAAAGGTACCAAAGTTTATAGAGAGCTAAGCAGGTCTCCCTCTTACCTCTGTCACCTACTCCTCCAGTTTCCTTCCACAATACATTTACTCTTTATGGAGAATTTTATCTGAAGGTTAAAGAAGAATTCTAACTGAACAATGACACCCTTGCCAAGATCTTTGCAGATCACTGACATGTTTTCCAACCAGGCTTCTTTATATTTAAGTGTAAATCCTAATGATTGTTGACTGCTGCCCTGATAGCAGGGAGGCAGAAATTCAGACAGGAAGGATCTAAATATCACCAGCTTCAATGTTAGTTGGTGTGCGAATCTGTGATTGTTACTGACAATAGTAAAGCCAACAACATTCCAGTGTTGAAGGTCACAGAAATCCTACAGAGACATAGCAACTCTCAAGCTGCACACATTTTATGGATCCGGTTTATATCCTGAACAATTTCTTTAGAATGCATGAGCTCTTCCTGATAGGAAGAGCAGCTCAGGTCTAAAGAGTGAGCGTTATTTTGTGGTACAGCTGCTATATATTTAAATTTAATTTTCATTTTGTTGAAGTAACAATGGATATGCTAATAAGATAGTCACGCTTATGATGAAAAACACTACTCCACTACCTCATCCTCAGTTCTGTTCTGCAGAGACAGCCTAAGAGTCTAAAACTTCCATTGGTTATCTTCATCAGGTTGTGTATATATTCTCATACCTTTTCTTGATTGGTCAGTTTGAAGCATTACCTATTGACTCCCATTTGTATTAATGCCTGTACCTTTACTCCCTTCTACCATGCGTATTTCAGCTTTACTTTGTCAAGTTGTGAACATAAGCATTGTGCTCGTGACTTAACCAAAATGTCACTGGTTTTTCTTTAACATGATTCTAAAAGTTGCATACTAATCAACAATATTTTCATTAGTATAATCATATAAGTATTGTCCAATGTTGGGCCAGCTAGCGTATTCAATTATATTTCTCCTCCATAGGAAGACATGTTCAAATGGAAAGGGGAACAAGGGAGGGCGAAGGGAAAAGGAAAGGAAGAAAAAGGAATTTAAAAAAAGCAGAATAGAAAGAAAAAAATGGAAACAAAGCTTAAGTAAATAGGGAGAGGAAGAAATGTTGAAAGGAGAGGAGGAGAACAGGGGTAAAAGAATAAAGGTATATAATGTGCAGGTACAAATCCCCAATGATGAATGTGAATATTACACGTGGCAAATATGTACTAATAAAAACTTCTAAAAACAACTGGGTTAGGGAAAAGGAGAAATGGAAGAAGGGAAAAGATTGTATGTGTGTAGGTTTACACATATAACTGTATGTGTGTCTATATGTGCAAGATAACTATACTACTGATCTCTGTTCATCAAAAAGAACAATTTGTGCTGTCATTGTTTGAGTGTTTGATCATTTTTTATGCCTAGATCTTGTAACCTGAACAACTACTTCTATGATAACAATATGGAATGTATTAACTAGTGTTGATTTCTTATTGTTGTTTTGTTTTGTTTTTGAAATTCTGTATTATTTCTACCCTTTTTTATGTTTTCCTATCTGAAATTAAAAAATTTTTTAAAAAGTCTAAAAATTATATTTCTCCTCCAATGTTCTTAGGCTTCATAAAAGAAAATTTTGCTGACATCATGATCGAATGGCATTTATTTTCTTACAGTATCTTCAATTAAAACCACATTTCAGTTGGTTTGCATTGAATCATATTTGTCTTATGTTAAAATTGCTACCCCAACTTATAGTTTATATTTAAATGACCTGTCTATTTGTATTCCTTCATTTCTAACCATTCTCCCAGACACATTCAGCTATGTCTTAAAAATACCATTTTACAAACTTCTCTTTATTCCAGTGTCTTAGTTATTTTTTTGTTGCTAGAACAAAATATCTCATGCCCAAAATTAAGGGAGGAAAGGTTTTATTTAGCTCACAGTTTGTGGAGGTTTCAGTCTGTAGGCTGGCTCCAAGGCAGGGTGGCATGGGTGAGGGGCACCTGTTCATGGCAGTGGAAGATACAAAACCAATGGGAGAAGAACAAGAGCAAAAAGGGTAGCAAAAGGGGCACAAAGGGAAGAGCAAGGCTCTTTTCCTCCCTTATATTGTATGCATGCTACCCACCTCAGGGTGGGTGTAGCACTCACACTGCCAATTCCAGCACTAGACAATGAAACAATCACAAACTTTAAATTCAGCTGCTTCTGAAAAGCCTGCTCCTATGACCTCATGAGGTTTTAGGGGGACATCCAGGCACAAACTATAACATCCAATGAGTTTAACTCATTTGTATATTTGGGAGCTTTTTTCAATTTTTTTTATTGGTTCTCAACTTTGTGGGTAGATTTTTTTTGAGTTCTTTATATACTCTAGATATTAGTCCTCTGTCTGAGAATAACTGGCAAATTTCTTTTCTAATTCTGTAGGTTTTCTTTGCACTTTGTTGGTCATTTCCTTTGTTGTGCAGAATCTTTTTAACTTGATAAGATGACATTCATTTATTGATCCTTGGTACTGTTTCCTGTGCCACCAGGGGTTCTGTTCAGAAAACCTTGCCTACATCTATAACTTCAAGAATTTTATCCGATTTATCTTCCAGTAGGTTAAGAATTTGTGTTTTAATATTTAGTTCTTTTATCCATTTTGATTTTAGTTTAGTACATAGCAAAAGATATAGGTTAAATTCAATCTTTCTCCTATAGCTAGCCAATTTTCCCAGCATCATTTATTAAAGAGGCTAACATCACTCCAGTGTAGGTTTTTGCCCACTTTGTCAAAGATCAGATAGCTGAATGCACTGGGGTTGTCTCTGTATCCTCAGTTCTGTTGCATTGATCCACAAGTCTGCTTTGTGCCAGTACCATGCTGTTTTTATCATTGTAGCTTTGTAATATAACTTCAAATTCAGGATTGTGATTTTGCCTGCTTTGTTTTTGTTACCAAGATTATTTTTGCTATTCTAGATCTCTTCTGGTCCCATATGAATCTTAGAATTGTTTTCTTTATTTCTGTGAGGAATGCTGTTGGTATTGCATTAAATCTGTGTATCAGTTTGGAAATGTGGCCATTTTGACTACATTGGCCCTGCTTTTCCAGGAACAGGGAATATCTTCCCATTTTCTGGTGTCCTCTTTGATCTTTCTTTTCAGAATACTGTAGTTCTTTTTGTAGAAATTGTTCACTTTCTTGAGTTAATTCTTAAATATTTAAGTTTTCTTGATGCTATTGTGAATGGTATTTTTCCCCCAATTTCTCTCTCAGTAGATTCATTATTAGTGCAGAAGAATGCTGTTAATTTTTATATGTTGATTTTTAAAATCATGCTTCATTGTTGAATTTGGTTACTAACTGTAGGAGTCTTTTGTTAGCATTTTTGAATCTTCTAAGTAGATGAATTTGTCTACAAATAATAATTTGATTTCTTATTTTCCTCTACATATCCTTTTTTTTTCTTTCTCTTGCCTGAAAAGTTTCCAGTTTTCTCCATTTTATATGATGTTAGTACTAGATCTTAAATAAATTTGAAACTGATTACTTTTATCAGGTTGAGATGAGGTCCTTTCTGTATCTATTTTCTTCAGGATTTTTATCATAAATAGATGTTGAATTTTGTCAAAGACCTTTCTGTATTAATTGAGATGATCATGTAAATTTGTCCTTGCTTCTATTTATGTGATGTATTATATTCATTGATTTGCCTATGTTGAACCATTCTTGCATTTCTGAGACAAAGCTTGCTTAGTCATGATTATATGATCTTTTCAATGAGGTGTTGCATTCTGTTTGCCAGTATCTTGTTAACCATTTCCGCATCTATATTCATTAACAAGATTGGCTTGTAATTCTCCTTTTTTATTGGATCCCTGTCTGGTATTGGAATCAGAGGAATGCTATCTCCTAGGAACAACTCTGGGAGTACTCCTCTTTCAATTTCATAAGAGTTTGCAAAGTATTGTTATTACATCATATCTGAAATTCTTATACAACTTAGTAGTGAATCCATTGAGACATAGGATTTTTTAATTGGTAGGTTTTTTTTTTATTATTCAGGATTTTTATATCTTCTTGGTTCCAGATTAGTAATTCATATGTATCTAGGAATCTATCCATTTCTTCTGAATTCTAGAGTTTATTGGAATGCAAGTTTTTGAAGTAGTTGCTAATAAACTTCTGAATTTTAGTGGTTTCCATTGTAACTTCACCTTTTTAATTTCTAACTGCATTAATTTGGGTTTTTCTTCTTTATTGGTATATTTTAGATATACATAATAACATTCATCATAGGGAATTTGTACCTGCACATGATAAATCTTGCTGCTTCTTTTTTCTTTCTCCTCCCCTCCCTTTAACTTGCCTTCCCCTGCTTATTTGCAAAATCTTTGTTTCCATTTTTCCTTCTATCCCCTTTTTTTCTTCTCCCTTCTTTTCTTTCCCCCTCCTCCCTCCCTTGTTCCTCGTCTCATTTGAACATTTTGTCCCATTTCCCAACATTTTGATCCTTATTTATGTTTTTGGTTTCTCACATCAGAGAAACAATGCAGTATTTAAACACATGTATCCAATTTATTTAAGAATAAGGTCTCAAGATTTATGCATTTAGCTGGAAATGTCTCAAGTTTACCCTTCTTTTTGGCACAGTAGTACTCCATTTTATATATTAAAAAGAACACTACATCTTCTTTATCCATTCATTGATCAGTGGGCATTTGGAATATTTCCAAGATTAAGCTATTACACTATAAACATGGGTGTGCATATACCACTGTGGTATGATGCTTTTACTTCTTTTGGGAAGATACCAAAAGGGGAATAACTAGGTTGAATGGAACCTCTAGTTTTAGTTTTTGAGGAATCTCCACACTGATTACCAGAGTGGTTGCAAGACACAGAAGTGGGGTGCAGCCCAGACTCCCAACCCACCCAGGACAAGCCTGGAACTCAATGAGATGGATGAAGTTAGAAATCAAACATTGGAACTTTCTGAAATCACAACAGAAGTGAAAAAAGAGTGTAAAAGTCTATAGAGGGAAAACGATTTCTCAGGGACAAAAAGAAATGATGCTTGGGGAGGAGCTAAAGATGGCGGAACAGTAAGCAGCAGAGTAAACAGTCTCTCTGAGAGAAACA
>RJWT010025726.1:0-16063 GCA_004365215.1 Cuniculus paca | reverse complement strand
TTAAAAAGCAAAATTATTTGGTTCATATTTTATAACTCTTAAGGAAGTTCAAGTGTTAAGGGGGAGATAGAAATATTGTATTTACCTGTATATTTTTCTTAAGTTTCTAAACTTGGAACCTACTTGCGAAACACAATTATCCTGTGCATTCCTTTAAATAACAGTTATGTTAAATGGAGTCAGTTTGATGGAAATGTAGGATTTATTGTAATTAGGTACAAAACAGCGATCTAAACTTTTCTATAAACTACAAACATAGCTTAACTTCTTAATATTAAAATTCAGCAGATCCAGCCTTATCATTTTGGACATAGATTTTCTAACTATATTTGTCTTCTACAATTGATGGAGATAATAATTTCCCTTCTATTCTACTTTTGCTTTTTAAATTCTACATTCTCCAACACCCCATAAAAACTATCAAAATCCCATAATTTTATAACCTCTTTTTTGCTCTTAGATGATTTTCATTATCAATCACAATGTTGTTTATGGAATTATAGCGGTGACTTTCAAATTCTGCAACATAGTTCCTATTTTTATAGGTGTCACAGAATGATTTTTTATATCAGGGTTTGCCAAATTATACTTCATGGAAATCCTATTATTCTTCAGAAAGCTCTTAGAAATCGCTGGAAGTGTACAGACTTTTAGGTTCCTGTCTTCAAGCCATGTTTTTATTGAAGCATCTCCCTTTTTCCTCTTTCATCTATTGTGTTACTCTTTAAGAGTTTATTTGAAGACAGATTTTTGCTTCTTAGCAAGGAAAGAAAGGAGGGAAGGTGGAGAGTGAGGCTGGTAACTGGGTGCCACATTTAGTATATAATGACCAAGAAAAACTAGCAAAATAGTCTCTCATTTTTACAGCAAGATTCCATATATCATTCTCATATATAAGAATTTAAAGTCAATTCAGGATTACAGTCAAGTGAATTACTTAATATGCATTTTTGAGTGTTTTGTAAAACCTTATTTGTAGACAATATTCAAGTTTACAGAAAAATCTTTCTGCTCCATAATTTAAAAATAATCCATATCCTTTAAGGAAAGCTAGGTGATCCTTACTATTTGTTAAAATAGTTCATTTTATTTTTGTTCTACAGAATAAAAAAGTGTTTTACAGGGCCAAATGTTAAAAATATTCTATCTTAAGAAACTATACACTTGAAAAGACAAAAAAGCATTCTTTGCACTTTCCTTGTTAGGAACTTTACTGAAATATGACTTTTCAAATAATCTACTTAGTTAACTAAAATAATTTAAAAGTTATGCACAAAATGTGAGACATTTAACTCACAATTTGTCTGTGGTATTTTTTGTGAGCGTTGGTCTCAGAATTAGAGAATTTTGGAGATATTAGTGTTCCTTTGACTTCACCTGTTCCTTTTACACACAAGGATCAAAGGCATCTAGAGAGCTTGAGTAATTAAAGTTTATACAAATAACTAGTATCACAACCAATTTTCCTTTAGAATTTTATTCTAAAATTTCTGTATACTCACACACAATCGCGAGTGTCATTGACACACATGAGGGAAAACTGCTTTTATTACTTTAAACCTTAAGTGCAAATGTTCTAGTTAGATTATTTTTGGTCTGTTTAACTTACAGCTCACTGTGTATAAGATAAAAATGTAAATTTTAGCCTGTAAAACACTTGCTAACTAAAATAATTACATGCAGTGTTTGAAAAATGTGAATTTTTAAATTTTAAAAAATGATTACAGTAAAGGATACATTGTCAAGAATGATGGGTTAGGTGTATTTAAAGAGATGAAATAGTGCAGCATTTTCCACAGGATTAATGGCAATATGTCTTTCAATTATTACAAAATTTTATTTAAATACCTCCTGTGTATATATGAAATGCCTTATAAATTGCTTTGATCACCTCTTTTACTCTTATCATGGACATTTATCACTGTCCTGAGGTTCTGCTGTAGAAGCTTTGCCACCCACGTAACGTGGAGGCAGCCCAAGCTACAGTGTGGTGGGGCATGCAGTGAGTGCAGTTGGCATCAGAAGTCCTGAAACCATTAGGAGTGAGGCCCCCTGAGCTGCACGAGTAATAATCGCATCCCTCCACCTATAGAGTGTTCATGTATAGATGGTGTTCAATGAATTGAATTGTCTGATCTGACTTCCAACTCTATACAAGTGTCTCGATTTATAATTACTTTCACATCTGGTAAGGTATACAATTCATTTCTCTGATGACTGGTCAGGTCAGTGGTTTCTGTTCTTTTTATTTTTCCAATTTTCTTTACCACAGCTAAAAGAATCCTTTCCGCTGTTGCTCAATGAAGGAAAGATAGGTCTTTTTTTTTTTTCTGTACTTATTACTGATGAGAACAAAAATGATTGTGTAGTTAGCAAACCAACTACAATATTGAGGAAGAGTGAAACTCTATAGTTTTCTAACTAACATACATTTTGTGATTTAGTTTTCCTATAACTGCTTTCTTCTGATATCTCCTCCAAAATCACAGCTTTTACTACTTTGCCTTGATTTGTAGTCATTCAATATTTTAGTTGAAACTTTTCTATTTATGTATTTTTTTTGCAAATATACTTTGGACAAGCAGATGTAGATTCCTTAGATGGTTTTCCAGTATTTAATATTGAAAATATAGCTGCACATAAAGATTTTTATTGATATGCTTGTTTTTTGTATTTAGATCAGTGAGATACACAGTTAATAAAATTATGTTATCAAAGTAAAAACACTTTTAGGATTCAATAATGATAACAGTTATTTTTAAATTTATAATTCCTATCAGCTATGCATTAATGTCTTCTTTTTCCCAATATTTTATTCTTTCTAGTTTTCTTTACATTATTTTAATTTACTTTTACTGAATCTCTCATGAAGATGTTATCTGATATTTAAATATTATACATTTTAGTTATCCATACTTATAATGCCATCATTTAACAAATAAACTTTTATGAATTAAGAAGGATGAGTTTCAAAGGAAACCATTGTTTTTATTGTTTGTTTTTTCTAAATGTGATACAGCACTGAGAATCTTCTGACTTATAGTTCTAATGTGCCAATAAAAAATCAGTGTTTCTTACTTTTGGCATTCATCCAAAGCTAGCACATGTGGGTGGTCGTCCTCTGACATAGTGATGACTGCTTCCCTGTCAAATGCTCCAGGCCGGGTCTGGTCCACTGTGTGTCTGGTGATGGATGAGGTGGTAGAGCTGGTCCAGTACAGTGTATCCCAGGCTCTGTGATAGGCCAGTCCTTCCACGGAGCCCACATCTGATGTGGCAAAAGCAAAGATGAAATTTATATTTCTGTTTTCAAAAACATGGCATACGGACAGAAATAATTTAATCTCTGTACATACAACTGCTATTTTATTAGTTATTTCTGCATGTATTCCAACATAAAAACAAAATTGTAATGCTTAATATTGATAGCAGATTTCACACAGAAAAATATAGCTCTGGACTGCTATATGCACATATATTTACAAATTTATATGCTATGTAAATATGTAAACATATATAACATATATATATATATATGAAGTTTTGTAAAAACATGGCATTGAAAACTCAGTTTTCTCATCCAAAAAGCCACAATCAGGTAATTGCCTTATATGTAGGAAAATGGGAAGTTTTCTCTCTTTTTAATATTGTAATAATTAACTTTCAAAAAGTAATCAGCATATAACAATTTAGAAATGCTTTTTGAAAATTGCAACAGATCAATACCATTTATGAGTTTTCTATGGCAATATAGATTTGGCAATGTCAAGGAAGAGCAAATACCTCAGAATTATAGCGATAGTATCAAGAGGCCAAATCAAAAACCATACTTTAAACTATTAAATGATGGAAGAATTATGTTTTAGTAAGTGGATATGGCAAGTTCTTTGATTCAATTCTACTAATGTGATATTTAAAAAATAAAAAATTAATTGCCAGCTAAAGTATGCTTTAAATGCAGTCAGAAAAAGATAAATGGTAGCACACAAATGCTAATACACAAAAGTGACAGGGTGAAAAACAAGAGTAATTATTCCTTTAAAATTGTGTTTCCAATCACCAGGATAATGTGGAGTAGCTATATTATTTTTCAAAGTCATGTTTTGACTATATTTTTAGGATAATCAAATTACCACAGCTTTCTCAAGTTACCTATTTTTCTCAGTTATTATTATAACATTCTTAATTTAACAAAGGATACATATACCTTTTGTAATCACATTAAGAAATTTATAATAGGAAGAATTGTCTGTTGTTTTTCTCTCAAGGAACCTCTAAAAGGAATTATACAGCTCATAAAAATAAGTAGATGGAACAATTGTTTCCAGGATTAAGATGTGTAAATATTTAATTTGTGTGTCAACACAAATGTATTGCTGGTCAAAACAAAAATTAAAGCTTTTGAACCAAGTGTTCCTCATATTACTATTTTTGTCACTTGTTTCTTTTTCTACAAGCAACACACCATATCAAAACTAACGTAATTGGGCTGGGGATGTAGCTCAGCAACACACGCGCCTGCCTGGCAAGTGTGAGGTCATGAGTTCAATCACCAGTACCGACAAACAAACAAACGAACCAACAACCTAATGTAATTAATAGCTGCTACTTATCAAGTACTGTGTGTTAAAAACTGCAAACTCTCTTGCATTTAACATTTTAATTTATGGGTAAATCTATTTTGAAATATTTTTCATTGTTCCTCTTTTTCTAAGAAGTGTTATGGTTTGAGTATGGATGTCCCCCTAAATGCTCATGCAGTCATGAAGTCAGGCTTCTAGAGTTCGTGAGTGATTCATGGTCCAATGCTGGGATTACGGGTGTTAGTGCTACACCCACGCTAGGATGGGCAGCCTACATACAATATAAGGGACAGAAAGAATCTTCTCTTGTGCTCCTCCCTTTTTGCTCTTGTTGGTTTTGCTGTCTTCTGCTGCCATGAACTGCTACCCCTGTACCATACCACAATGTGTGGGAGTCAGTTGATTATGGACTGATACCTCCACAAACTGTGAGATAAATAAACCTTTTCTTCCTTAACTTTGAGTGTTGGGTATTTTGTCTCAGCAACCAGAGAAAGGCAACCAACACAAAAAGTGAAACTTGTAGTCACAGGATTGATTATATTAAAGCCACATTTTACTTAAGGTTTATCTGCTTGCAAAAACCCATGTTCTTAACAGCACCATTCTGCAGATAAGTATATAATACCTATTACTATTTTTCATCTACACCAAAGTGGAACTCAGCAAGTGATCCATTAGCTTCGACTTGTCTGGGGCAAGGAAAACTGTGTAACAAGGTAATGTACCATGAGTAGCCTCTTCCCACACAAGAAACAAGGAGTTACAAGGAATTAATGGAGGTGGTTAGTATGGAAACCTAGGCCAATGAGGATAAAAGAAACACTATAAAACACAATAATAATAAAACTGGTCAAATTGACTTTATGTGACTCATCTAGTGTTCTTTTTAGGGGTGAGTTGGTGGGAGATTGATAATGGTTAAAAGTATTTCAGTTGTTAATGTAAGAAATCATGCATCACATTATTTTTTGTTCTTTCAAATTATTTAAAAATACAAAAACTCCCTTGGTAGTATTTTCAGCATTGTACTCCATTGCTCACAAGTAGAATGAGAAATAGCAGAGCTCTGAGAAAATCCAGGTGAATGAGAATAATTGATCCATCCACATTCTGCATCATCCTTTCCAGTGACTTGATGGATCTTCCTCTTGGTTACTTTCTGGTGTCATTCAGGAAGAAACCACTTGAAATCACAATAACAGATGCTTCTTTTCTATGATTGACATAACTCCAGACCTACTATACTAGATAATGCAGCTCACCTCCAGGTACAATCTCTTACTTTACCTTTTTAATCAAGTGAAAACTGAAAGTACTTTTAGTCATCAGCAGGTGCTACATTTTACAGCACTCCAATAATTTCTCTATCAAAAATATTTAACGTTCTATAAAATTGCAATTTTATTAACAACAAAATGTCAGACATATAGAAAATATCAAAATCACAAAAATATTCTGGTTGAAAAAGCACAAGTCAGCTTTATTTTCAATGATTTAATAGCAGTGTTGGGTCATATTTGTATGTATGTATGTTTGTGTGTGTGTGGACACATGCAAGTAATCATGCCTGCACACATGCCTGCATGTATGTGTGTTTGAACAATCACTTTCCTGAATCAGCTGAATGATCACAAAAAAATTTTGTGATTTACTAGGAGCAGATGATTATGTAATTAAAACAAAATACCTATCTATCCAGTCAACCAAATGATATATTTAGCAGACTGGATCAACACAGAGCTAAACATCTTTGGAACTCAAGAATGTAGAATAGGCATCATTATGAAAATAACTACAACAGTCCTATTTCAGCAACCCTCAAGAGATGAATTACATCGGAAACGTAAAACAAGTAAAAAATACCACCTTCTCGAACTAAGGGCTTACCAAAAGTACATAAATATTCCTTTCATTCTCACCCTCTTTGAAAAGAAAATTTTGCTAAACATTAAGTGTGGTTATATGATTTGGTTAAGGAAGAGAGTTCAACTGATCAGAAAAATACAAGTCCAGGAAATCAGAACCAAAGCTATGGTACACCTATCATATTCTAGATCCAAGGTAATGCTGTGAAGTTTTTTCTAATAGCAGAGTAGAGAGCAACCAGCTGCTACACTAACAGTTACCCAAATAACCTCACAGAAAGCACAACCTCATTTCTCATATCATTACCACTGAAGAAGAGACAACACCCCTTCCTGTGTTAACATTTTTCTAAAGGCAGGGAAAGATCTCACCAAATGAGAAAAGCAGTATGGTCTTGGTAGCGAGTGTGATGTGCAAAGTATTGTTACATACTTGGTTGAGCTAATAGCATGCTAATCTTGTTAACTTGCAAAGTTAACAAGAATTAACATTCATCTCAAGAACAGACCACAACTGAGGGGGCCTAAAGGACAGAGGGAACAGGAAGGTCCATATGATCACAGTATTATATATGTACGTGTTAATTGTCAAAATGAAACTGATTAAATTGTGCAACTAATATTCCCTAATAATAATAAAAACAAAAACAACATACTATAAATGTAAACACTTACAATGATCTTCATGTTGAATATGTACTACTATTTTACTCACTAGTTTGTTCTCAAAAAGAGCAAAGTATCAGAGTTCATTGTTGGAGAATGTGTCACTAGAATGAAACATATTAATTTGGTTTGAAGGGTATAAAACGCTCTAACACAGAAAAGTAGCTTTGATTTTCAGTTGAGGTACAAAGCTTAAAATGAGAAGTTTCTAGGCACAGCATTCCACATATATCTTAACTTCGTAGCTTCCAAAGAAACACAATATTGGGGCAATTTCATGGTCCAGACCTGTTGTTTCTGTTGAACTCTTTACATATAATTGACTTAAACCTAACAGTGATTTACTTAAATTTTGCCCAAACTCTTTCTGTAAAATGTTCTGGTAGACTTCCATCTCTACTTTCCTCCCTCAATCCCTCCCTCCTTCTTTCCCTCTGCTATAGCTTGTATTTAGCTGTCCTCCCAAAGCCGCATGTGCTCTGAGGTGGGATTTTGAGAGGTGAATGAATCATGGATATGTGACACTAGATTAGTTCACTGTTGGGTACACAGCAGATAGAATGTTGGGAAGTGAAGTCTGATGGGAAGGGATGGGTCACCGTGGGAGTTCCCTGGAAGGAGATATGCACCTCTATTGATTGCTGCTGCCTCCAGCCTGCCACACCGTGAACAATTCTCCTGCCATGCTCCTCTGCCGTGCTGGTCTGCCTTGAAGCCAGCAGACTATAGACTGAAAGCTCTATTAAACTGTGAGCTAAAATAAACATTTTCTCCTTTAATTTGTGAGTGTTGGACATTTTGTTCGAGCAATGAGAAAATAACCAAGATACCTTCCTTTATTTCTTCTACTCCACAGTTTTTCTTGTGTATAGATTTCCTCGTTGCAATGAGTGAGTAAACAGTTGTGGATAAATTACAGGTTTATTTTATATAACTCAATAGTTTTCACTTAAAAACACCAGAGATGAAAAAAAAATTCCTAAACCTAAGAGAATCTAAAAAACTAGGCTGACAACATATTTAAAGATGAAAAACTTAGTATTTTACCTCAAGAAAAACAGGAAGAAGACAAGAATGTATACTCTTACTTTCTATTCAGCACTGTATCGGAGATTCTACATAGGGTAATGATTAGATAGATAGATAGATAGATAGATTAAGATAGATAGATATAGGATAAATAGATACAGAGAGAGACAGAGACACAGAGAGAATCCAGATTACAAAGAAAAATTAAAAACTGTGTTTTTGTAGATGACAAGTTCTTAAATATACAAAATCATAAGTAATTCACTAAGAAATTATTAGAAATAATACTGTTCAGCAAGGTGATATGGTAAAATACAAACTCAGCTGTATTTTTATGTTATAGTAACTGACAATTCAAAATGGAATTAAGAAGGCAATTCCACTCATAATAGCATTTAAAATAGTAGAATAATTAGGAATTACTTAGCAAAAGAATGGTGTGTTTTAAAACCTATGCATAAAAAAACTTCAGATTACCACTGTAAGAAATTAAAGAAAACTTAAATAAATGCAAAGCATCCCAATTTTGTGGGCTGGAAAGCTTGATGTTGTTGAGATAGGAGTTGTTTTGGTTACTTTTTTCCGTTGCTGAGACAAACACCTGACACCAAAGTGAAGCAAGGAAAGGTTTATTTAGCTCACAGATTCTGGAGATTTCAGTCCATAATCAGCTGGGTCCAAGGCAGGGTGGCATGGCACAGGGACAGCACTTCAAGGCAGCAGCCAGAGCGAAAGAGCCAAAACACAAGCCTCTTCTCTACCTTTAAACTGTACACAGCCCACCGCTGCCCCCCTTCAGGGTGGGTGCAGCACTCATAAAATGTCCTTGCCTTCCTTTGCACAGGATGAGGATATTTACAAAGAGCGACCCCTGGCTTCCTGGGGAGTCTCTCAGTTAAACTTCTAAACTGTGCAAGTTGACACAATGTATTAACCATAACAGGAGTAAAATCAACATAGGTCTATAGTCCCTATCAAAATCTGAGCTGGCTTGTCTCAGAAATTGACAAGCTCATCTTAAGTACCCATAAAAATGACAAGAGATCTAGGCAACACAAAGCAATCTTGTAAAAGAAGAACAAAGTAAAAAGAATATTCTGCTTGATTTCAAATTTCATATAATGATACAGTTAGCAAGGTAATGTGGTATATAAAGAAAATGAAACCAACGTTATAATACAAAAATAAATATTTCATTTATGGTCAGTTGAATTTTAAAAACAGTACCAAAACTACTTAATGAGGAAAAATTATCTTTTAAAAAATGGTGCTTTGACAACTACATATGTTCATAACACACATACACACACAAACACACACACACACACACACACACTTGCACAGAGTCAAAATGTAAAAACTTTAAATGTTTAAGGTCAACTATTCAATGTTTAGAATAAAGTGTAGCAATAAAGCTTCATAATCTTAAGCTAAGCAAAGCCTGCATGGCACTAACAGTATGAATGTTAAAAGAAAAACAAGTTGAATTTCATCAAAACTAAAAATTATTTGTGCTTCAAAAAATACCATCAAGAAAGTAAAATACCAACTCAAAAATATTTGGAAATCATTCATGTCATAAAAACTTACATTCAGAATATGTTACGTGTCTGAGTTACATTTCTCATTGCTAAGACAAAACACCCAACACCCAAAGTTAAAGGAGGAAAGATTTATTACGACGCCATCTTCACAGTTCATGGGTGATAGTTGCACAACGCACTGAATATGTTTTAAAACACTGGATTGTGCACTGTTCTTGAGTGAATTTTATGATATGTTGATTATAACATAATAAAAATGTATGAAGCTGTCTTGGTGAAAATGAATGAAATGATGTTAGAATACGATCAGTGAACTGGAAAGTCTAAGTTATAATTTGATGAAAATTGGTATTTCTAGTGAGTCTATCTAGAATAGTGTTGTTAGGTCTAAAAGAGATCTACTTTGACCCTGATATTTGAATGGTACTTTATTTTATTTTAAATAATCACTTTCTTTTATTTCTCAATGTGTTTATTAATATGAGGAAAATGACTCCATCTTCAAATGAGAAAAGTGATAAAGATCCACTCTGGTTGCAGGTGACCCAGTACTACCTGTCAAGTACTTGAAGGGTCAAGCTATGTTATACCAACATCACTGCAGTAGCTTTGTATCTTTTCACTTTGCCTGAATTTGCTCCTTTCTTAAACCTTTTCAGTGTTAAAAAGCTGTACATTTTAACCTTCTAATTTATTAAACACTTAAAACATTAAAAATCCTCTTTATCATCTAAAATTGTAAATAAGGCATACTTTAGTTTTAATTAAAAAATCATTACTGTTTGTGAGTAAACACCTTGAAAACAAAGAATCCACTGCACAAAACTAGAGTTCAGAAAGACAGCAAGCCAGGAAGGAATAATGCTGATAGTTTCATGATGTGGAAAAATAAGCAGTTAGAATATGCCATGGAGAGTAAGTGCCTTTTGATTCATCTACAAAATCATGCCAGTCATGACCGCATGAATTTGGCTTTTTCGTGGCCAACTATTACCATGAAGCCACCTTTCATGAATGTGGATGCCTTAACTTGCGACTCTCACCTCGCAAGAAGAGATGCAACCCATTGTACGTGTTTCAGTTTGGGGAGAAATTCATCCTTTTCTTTTGTCCTGATTTGTCCTTATAATCCTACTTTTAAACATTTTTTCCTAATGCATACGTGTTTAACTGTCTTTAACAAAGAAAAGATTTTGTTATCACCCCCAAGCAGTCATAATTCCCTGGAACCAGAACATCTAATATTTCCCTATCAGAGAAGTCTTTGCTTTCTATTATGTAATAGTCCTTTTTATTTGTTTTCCCAGAACAAAGGGACAATTTGACTTAAAAAAAAGATTGAAGCAGATTAAAACAGCATGAAGCTCCCAAGTCACAGTGATATTTATTTATTGTCATAATTATTATTTTTTTGTCTTATCCAGTAGGATTTTTATTTTACTTTCATTTTGGATTATTTTACTTTTGTTTTGACTTAGAAACATTTACTACTTATGCTTTATCTAAGATCCCATACTCAGCTGTAAATACACTAACTCAGACAAGTCTCAGCAGTCGTCTCTGCCTCCTGTCACATTATTGGAAGCAAAGAAATACAAGCCATGAGAAACTCAAGCATAACTGTGATTACAGAATAACCAACTACAAGAACCTCCAAAATAACTGAAAGCAAGCACTGACTACCAAGAGTAAGCTAGCATTAGAGTGTCCAGGACTTCCAAAGAAAAGTATAAACTCCACTGTGCCAGCAATCCTCGGAAATGTCATGCTTTAACTTCAAGGAAATGGTTGGGAGATCCCATATTCATAGCCAGTCTTTGAGATATACAACTAGAAAGAACTGACATTTAATTCATCCTTACTTCCTACATAAGAGACAAAATTTAGGACAAAGTCCTGAATCAGAGTATTTTTGAGAAAGTGGTTTCTCTGTGCATGTCAAGGTAGAAGGGTAAGATTCACCCTAAAGCACTTCCCACAGTTCAAAACAGTTTCAGCAGAAATTCACCTCTGCAGAACCCAAGCAGAAGATTGTTCCATAGTGCGATTTGAGAGAAATGGAGAAATCCTTCTTGTCCAAGTTAAGACTTAGGCGTCCTTTCAAGTTTCTTACATTTTATTACTAAAATTGTGTTTCCTAGATTTAAAACTGTCATCTCTGTCAATAATGCTCTTTAGGGAATAACTTCCTAAGTAATTAATGATTGATGCTGCATTGTGTTACTGTAGTCCATTATTGTAATGGAACATAATATACAAGTATTTTTTTGGTAAGAGAAGAAAAAATGAGAAAAAGCTTGAAAACACACTATTGAGAGAAGCATAAAATGAAGAGTTCAGAGAATCTAGCCATAAAATAAGGATATATGGACTCTAAGAAGAAATACAACACTGTATCAAGTCCATGAGCTACTTTTGTTAAAGACTAGTATTGCATTCAGTTATTAATTTATGCATTTCCTTTCTCTTCTTTCAGTTGTGTCTTTCCCTCCTCAGACATTTTATCTAGCAATACTAGTAGTCTTTGTTTTTTTCTACCATGCTACTTTGCTTCTACTTTTGAGATCATATTTTTTTTTAATTCATCAAAACAGCAGCAAACTTAAAAGGGATTTATTTGTGATTTCCTATATATATTTAGCTTGTAAATACAAGACCGTAAATGTATTAAGAGACAATTTCTGTTAAAGTTTTCATTGTGTTTCACTTCAAGTACTGCACAAGTTAAAATCTGATAAAGGATTTCCATTCGGTTATCTGGAACTCCCCATCTCAGACTTTTGTTTTAATGTGGTGGATAACTTCACTTTTCATGGACACCACCAACAAGAAAGTCTCTCTTTTATGGCTTCTAGGACCTTTGTTAATTAGTGTGCATACAGTTTTCATTTTCTATGTCATTGTCATTATCATTGCTATCTTCATCACTTTCTAATGGGATGCCAGTGGCAGCTGAAGCACCTTTAGTTTCTCGGTCAAGAGGAAAAAAGCCAGTTCCACTGAAAGTGTCTTGTCTCTGATAGAAGATTACATATGCTGCTTTGGACATATTGCATACCATTATCCTTCCTATACATGCTCAGACTGTCAAACCCATGCCTGTAAATTCAACCTAACAATACAATCCTTCAGGTGCTTCTTGTACCTCAATTGCTATTAGCTCAGGTTGACCTCCAAACCAGCTGTTGGCTTATGGGGTGAGAGGGTTTGGGGATTTTCAGTCTGCATGCTGGTAGGCTTACAGGAGACACTGACTTTTTTCTCTTCCTGGGTCCCACACAGTCTGCACAGCTTGTCAGAAAGGCTGGCTAGTTGGATCCTTGATCAGCTCTTCCCACTACCAGCATGGCCAATTCTCGGGAGTTTCTGGCTTTTCCTTGTCTTCCTGGGTTCCACACAATCTGCGTGGCTTACCAGAAAGGCTGGCTAGTTGGACCCTTGATCGGCTCCTCCCGGTCCCAGCATTGAGATCATATTTTCTCCTTCAGTCTTCTCCCACATTCAAAAACTGTTGTGTTTTGTTATGATTCTCTCTTCTGGATGGTGATTATTCTCTTGAGGAGACTGGTACATGTACACACACAGGTAAATCTTTTTCATGCCCTTCCTTTCTACCTTCTCCCCGCTCTCTCCATCTTTTGGTCCCCTTAACATTTGCAAAAGATCTACCTTCATATTTCCTATTATCTATTTGTGCTTGTGGAGGGCCACCTGGATGACTCTTCTTGAAAGAAGAGCAATTATCTCCATTTTGGCTAAACCTGGCCCTATTTCCATGTATCAATATGTGCAGAGCTGGTTAGGACCTTTCCTTCTCTTCTCCATTGGCTTTAAGCAATGCAAATCAGTCTAGCTGAGGTGCCAATGTGTACTTTTTGAAACAAGGTGACATGTGAGTGTTACCTTACCCCTGTAGCTCCCAATAATCATGTATGAGCTGGGCAGGAGGGAGAACCACACTCCATGCTGGTTGGGTGGGATCCAGCCTCTAGACAAGAGGCTATGACTTCCCAGGGCATAAAAGATTATAAATCAGAGCTAAAGTGCCAATCCCAAAATATTAGATACCACCTCAAATTGTGTTTTGCAGATTACTCTGCATATCTCAGAGGCGATTTCAAGCCTCCTACTAAGTCCAGCTCACAGCACTCATGTACTTTCTGCTATTCTCACTGTCAGTCATCCTGGAGCCACTTTCTTCACAAATGAATAAAACCTGGGTTCAACCCTGCGGTGAGGCCTTTGTTCCAGTGAACCATCACTCTAGTTAGACTTAGGACCCCCTTGGCTCCCCACACTTGTAGATATGCGTTATTGTCTTTATTCTCACCGTGGGTTGCACTGGAATCGGTAGATTGGAATTAACTCACTACAATTCCAGTAACTTTCCTTTGGGAATACAAATACAAACTTCTCAAACTGGGATGAGGACCAGGAAGGTCTTTATTTATATTTTGGAATTCTCATTAAGGGAAATCATGTGATATTTAAGTTTGTTTGCCTGATTTATTTCACTTAACACTATGGTCTTAGGGTGCACCCGTTTTCCTACATGTGACTCTTCATTCTTCTTTATGGCAGAGTTGCCCTCCATTTTACATAAATATCACAATTCCTTTAACCGTTCATCTCTTAATGAACATACGGGCTGTTACCAAGGTTTAACTTTTATAATTGTGCTGCCATAAACATAGGTATGCATGTGTCACTGTAATATGATGCTTTTAACTCTTTTGGGAAGATACCTTGAAAAGGAATTGCTAGCAAAAACAATTTCTAGTTTCAGTTTTCTGAGAAATCTCCATAGTGATTTGCATAATGGTTGTACTAATTTGCATTACCACCAATAATGCAAAAGAGTTCCTTTTCCCTGCATGCTAAAAACCATTTTTTATTATGGTCACTGTCATGAGCTCTTGATTGGACTTCTATCCACAGATAGCTTCCCAAATGTCTTTCATGTCAAGTCAGTGCATTGTCCATCCAGCAGCTCCAGGTGATCATACATGAGGTATCACATCTTTTCTGCTGACCGTCCTTAAATTGCAGCTCATTATATACAGAATGCTATTTGATTTAGTCTCCAGTCCCTGCTGTCCTCTCCAATTTCATCTCCAGGTACTCTCTCTTCATTAGACTCTGTCCACAGGAGTCTTTTATGTAGGTGTTTACATCTGTTGACTCAGGATTTTATTCTTAACACATGCAGTTGTCTCTGTCATTTTCTTCCCTAGTTTCAATATTTCTAAACCCAAAATGGCTCATCCCCCTAAAGTAATTAATTTCTTCTATATTTTTATTACCTCATAATCTATTAGAATTTTATTTGCTGATTGTACTGTTTATGTCTAGCATGCCCCATTTTAATGAAGATAAAGAACAGCATTGCTTTCTTCTTAGTTGCATTTCCTACACTAAGCAAAATCCCAGCCTCATGGCAAAGCACATAAATTATTTGTGGAAAAAACTGAAATGAATTTCTAATCAATTTAAGAAAAATCTATATTTGGTCAAACTGCACAAGTACTGCCTCTTATCTCAGACTTCCAGAACATAAATGCAGAATGTAACCATCTTAATCTGTAGGTTACTATGGAAAGCACTACAGAGATACTTGTAACTGTATTTCATGTAAAAGATCATGGCAAAGTAGAAAGTTAAACAGCTTTGCTAAATTATGAATGAGAAATTTAACAACAAATCTACTTATAGAATGATTTATGCTAAGAAAATAAAAATTAGTGTGTCAATATGATCCACTCAGTTCAAAACTTTTTTCTCACACAGATTATTTTTCATAGTGGAGGATGCAAGATGTGATTTTGATGTTAGGGGATTTTCTTACTTATCTTCTTTTTCTTGACCTCAAGTCTGTCTTCACACGTAATGATATAAAGAAAAAATATATTTTCAGATAATCCTATCAGTTTAGATATATCTTCAGTTGGTATTTTTTTAAAGTGATAAGAGGCTTTTTATTCATTAAATTATAATAGGCAACATTCATCTTTTTAAGACAGTAGTTATAACTATTTTCACACAAGTTTAGCAGCAGTTATCCTTTGAGACATCCTAGATTTGTATTTATTGTTCATAGCTAGATTTATATTTACTTTTTTCTTCAACCATTTAAATGTTCATAATCTTCCTAAAGTAGAATTTGAAATTGTGAAGAATCTCTTATTACCTTTAGATATGAGAAATGAACAAAAGTTATGCAGGATAAAATAAAAATGCACCACAAATTTAGAAAATCTTGTGAAATAAATACTGTCTTTTTCTTTTTAACTTTTTTTTTTCAGCACCAGGGATTGAACTCGTGACCTCACGCTTATCAGGCAGGTGCTTACACCACTGAGCTAAATCCCCAGCC
>RJWT010025725.1:0-16043 GCA_004365215.1 Cuniculus paca | reverse complement strand
GTTTTGAAATCTTATATCACTTACACTGTTTTGTTTTGTTTTGATTGACTTTATTCTGTTTTATTTTGCTTGGTTTTATTCTCTTTAAAATAAAAAATTATATAAAAAAGAAATAGCAGTAAGAATCAACAGATGGGATTATATCAAATTAAAAATCTTTTTCACAGCAAAGCAAATAACCAACAGAGTGAAGAGAAAAAAAATTTGCCCTCTTGTCCTCAGAGAATATCTCGAATATACAATGAACTAAAAAAAATTAGACCAACTAAAATACAAGACCCAATAAAAAAAATGGGCAACTAAAATGAATAGACACTTCTGGTAGAAGTATAAATGGCCAACACATGAAAACAATCTTCATCTCTGGTCATTAGAGAAATACAAATTAAAACAACACTAAGATTTCATCCAACACCAGAAAAAATAGCAATCATCAAGAAATCTAATAATAACAAATGCTGGCATGGCTGTGGTGAAAAAAGAACACTTCTACACTGTTAGTGGCAATGTAAAGTAGTATAGCCATTATGGAAATCAGTATGGAGATTTCTCAAAGAATGAAAAAGAGCAATTCTATTTAATCTAGCTATTTCCCTTCTAGGTATCTTCTCAAAGACTAAAGACATCATATAATAGCAATATATGCATACCAATATGTATAGCATTACAATTCATAATAACTAAATCCTGGAAGTGGCCTATATGTGCATCAACAGATGAAAAAGAAAAGGTTGTGTCTACATAATGGAATACTACTCAGCTATAAGGATTGATAAATTTGAGATATTTATAGAAAATGGATACACTTGGAAAATATATTAAGTTAATAAATCAGACACATAGGTTAAATACAGTATAGCACTGCTTATTTGAATAAGGCATGGTTCAATTAAAGAGCAAAATAAAGTGTTGATAGAAAAAAAAGGGAGGTCTTTCGTAAATGACAAGGGGTTCAAGAGTTCAAGTGTGAAGCATGGGAGGTGGGAGGACTAAAAAGATCTAAGATATGGTATGTACATACAGCAAATACCCACAGTGAAAGTGAACATTATATTTCATAAACATATACTAATATAATAACAACAGTAATAATCATGAAAATGGGGGAAGGACCTAGAAATCAAGGGAGGGAGGTGGATGGGGAGGGAAGGAGGAATAAAAAAGAATCAAGAGACATTACATATGTGTACCTACTCCCTATGTTGAATGTAAACTGCATGTACACAATGCAGACATGTACTAATACGATTTAAAAAAAAAATAAGGATGTACCCTTCCTGGTCATCCCCAGTGGCCAGCCTCCAACCAGGACCCAACTCCTAAGAGCAAGTAAGCTATAGTGTCCCCATGATCCAATCACATTCCACACACATAAGAATTTGGGGGACATTTTAGTTCTAAACCATAACACATTTCTTCCTCTTTGAGGAAGAGCCAGAACTTACAACCTGTCTTTTTGTCAGCTGGTACTCAACAGCGGCATTCACTGAATTTTTGTTACACCTCATAAAGACATTGAGGAAAAAGGACTTCCAGAATTGCTTCAGAAAGTTGCAAGAATGACGATATAAATGTGTTTGAAGTGAAGGGGATTCTTTTGAGGTAAATTAATGACAATATGCCTTTTACTGTAATACATGTTAAAAATTCAAATACACAACATATTTTTTATCAATCCTTGTACTACAAAGCCACAGTAACAAAAACAGTATGGTACTGGCATAAAAATAGATTGTTTAGACCAATGAAACAGAATAGAGAACACAGAAGCAAGCCCACACAAATACAACCACCTGATTCTTGATAAAGGTGCCTAAAACATACATTTGAAAAGAGACAACCTCTTTAACAGTGATGCTGGGGCCGGGCATGGTTGCTCATGGCTGTAACCCCAGCACTCAGGAGGCAGGAGGATCACTGTGAATTTGAGGCCAGCCTGGCTACAAAGTTCAAGGCCAGCCTGAACTGCATAGTAAAACCCTGTCTCAAAAATACACACACCAAACAAACAAACAAACAAACAAATGGTGCTGGAAAAACTGAATATTTACTTGCAGAAGACTGAAACTAGATCCTGATCTCTCACCCTGTAATAAAATCAACTCAAAATGGATCAAAGATCCAGATATAAAAACAGAAACTTCAAAACTGCTGTAAAACAGTACAGAGGAAACACTTGAAACCATAGGCACTGGCAAAGACTTCCTGCATAGAACTCCAATAGCTCAGGAAATAATAGCAAGAGTCAACAAGTAGGATTCCATCAAATTAAAAGACTCCTGTACAGCAAAGGAAACAATAACAGATTAAAGAGACAGCCTACAGAGGGGAGAAAATCTTTGCCAGCTACTCATCCAACAGAGGATTAATATACAGAATATAATAACTCAAAAAATTAATACCAAAATAACGAGTAATTAAATCATAAATGGGCAAATAAAATGAACAGACACCTTTCAAAAGAAGTACAAATGATCAATAAATATATGAAAGAAAAGTCAACATGATTATCATTGAGAAAATGCAGAAACTACATAGAAATTTCCTTACCCCACTCAGAATGGTGATCATCAAGAATACAAAAAATGATAAATGCTGGCAAGGATGTAGGGAAACAGAAACCTTTATACAATGTTGATGGAAATGTAAATTAGTACAACCACTACAAAAGTAAGTATGAAGAGTCCTAAAAAAAATAGAGCTACCAGTTGATCCAGCTATACCACTCCTCCATATGCATCCAAAATAATTAAAGTCAGCACAGTATACAGACACCTGCCTACCCATGTTTATTGTGGCACGATCCACAATAGCTAAACTATGGAAACACCCTAGGTGTTCATCAACTGATGAATAAAGAGAATGGTGTATATACACTATGGAAGGTTACTCAGTCATTAAGAAGAATGAAATAATGCCATTTGTAAGAAAATGGTTTGGAGACAACATCATGTTAAGCAAAATAAACCATGCTCAGAATGACAAATATCATGTTTTCTCTCATATGTGGAATCTTGGGAGTGCGGAGATGACATGAAAGTAGAAGGGAGGCTATTAAAGAAAAGGGAGGTATCAGAGAGGGAGAAAAAAGGGAAGGGCAAAAGGGTAATAAAATATGTTATATGCATGTACGCATATACAAAATAAAACCCACTATTCTCTATAACTAATACACACTAATACAAAATAAGACATTCTACTCATTGAAATATATCATTAAGGAAGTAAGAAAGCAATCCACAGGCTGAGAATATATTTATAACACACACAATTAACAAAATACCAGCATACAGAATACATTTCTACAAGTCAATTAGAAATGCCAGAAAACCCAATTTAAAAAAGAGGGAAAACACATGAACAGATACTTCCTTATGATACTATCTAAATGGATAATAAATATACGATAAGGTGCTCAACACCATTTCTCATTAGGAACATACTAATTACAACTTCTGTGTGACAGTACCACAAATCTACCAAAATTAAAGGAGTAATAACACCAAGTGTTACCAACCGTAAAATACCAGAACTGTCTCTCATAGGCCACTAGTGGGTTGTATGACCACTTTGGAAAGCTGTAAATGTCTACCAAATCTAAAAATATACTATTCTGCAACTCCACACATAGATATGTACACAGGAAAATAAGTACATACATTCACCCAAAAGAGATGGATAAGATTTTTGTAACAGCAATATTTGTAATAACAACACACCATAAACAATTTAAATGTCCTTCAATGGTGAAATAGATAAATGAACTGTGAGGTCATACAAGAGAATACTACACATCAGTGAAAACAAACCAATTATGACTACATGCTATACCACAAGTGAATCTCACAAACCCAATACTGAGGGAAAGGGCCAGATACAAAATAATACATAGATTGATGATTTATGTAAAGATCAAAATGGGCAAAACCAAGCCATGCTAATATATCTGAGTGGCTGTTTCCATTGTGAGAAGTACAGGGTAACAACTAGGAGGGACATGATGGGGACTTCTAGAGTACTGATAATATTGATTCTTTTAGTCTGGGTGGTGGTTACATGGATATGATCACACTTTAAAAAGTCACTAAGTGATACGCTTGTGGATACAGCACATTGACTGTCACATGGTAGTGTCAATTAGTGATTCATTTGTGATCTGGATTTATGCATATATATTTCAATATAAGTTTATATTAAAATATGTACATAGATGAAATACATGTTCTTTTTCCTATTCCTTCTGCTAAATACAACTGCATACTACTCTGGATATTGTATATAAAACAAACATAAGAAAACTCCAAAAAGTGGATAAAATACAGGGGCAGAGGGATCCAAGGGCCAATATGGCTCCTTGAGTTTTCCTTGTATCTCATACCTGGAATTTGGAGTTAAAGAAGCTATAATCCCAAAGATGCCAGCAAGCACAGGCAAAAATAAAGGCCCAGGGAAAGCTTTATCTCTAGTTGAAGGACCAGGAAAGGGGTAATTTAGCAAGACAGAAAACTTTTAGTCAGTAACTTCTCTATTACAGCCCAACATCACAGAAAAATCTGTGTCACCACTATGTAACTATGCCAGCAAAATCCAAATGGAAGGTACACACTTCTATTACCAGCCCTTAGCGAGATGCCTCTTGTTTTCTGTAGCAATCACAAAATATCTGAGATTGCGTAGTTCATAAAGCACAGTGATTTATTTAGCTCAGAGTTCTGGAAGCTTCCAAGTCCAAGATCATGGTGATGACATCAAGTAATAACTCCCTTGCTGCACCATAACATGGCAGAGGGTGTCTTGTGGCAAGGCAGAGCAACTTTGACAGGGAGCACTCACTATTACAATAAACCCAGCCCCTCAATTACCCTTTGATCCATTTAACCCACGAAAGATTAACCATTCATGAGGACAGAGCCCTTATAACTTAATAATCCCCCACCAGTTCCATTTCCTTATGCTATTAACATGAACTTGGAGATTACGTTTCTAACAAATGAATTTCGGGGAACACATTCAAACCATGCAGTACCCCACACGTTGGTTAGCATGGAGGGATTTCAGAGCTAGGAATTTCATTTCTACTGGGTCTCCCACCTACAGGGTTAGTGGAGACCACGTAGGGAGTCTGTGCTTCCACCACCATTCCATAGTAAAAAAAGAAAAAAAAGACCCAAAAGACTTTGATAAAGGTAGAAGAGTAATTCAATTGAGAAATGCAGCCTTTCCAATAAATGGTACTGAAGCAACTGGCCATCTGAACATTTATAGGGGGAAAAAGTCCTACAAGTGGAGTTTTACAACTCACAAAAAATTAACTCAAAACGGACCACGAATTTATATGTAAAAATATAAAATCACTTTTTAAAACTTTTAGAAAAACATAGGAGAAAATCTTTGGGACTTAGTGTTTAGCAGTGAACTCTTAGATACCAAAATCAATCTTCATAAGAGAAAAAAACTAGTAAGTTGGACTTCATTGAAATACAAAAAAAAACTTTTACTGCAAAATACCTCGTTAGGCAGATGAAAAGACAGCTGCAAGGTGGGAGAAAATATTTGCGAATCACATAGTTGACAGAGGAGTAGTATCTAGAACATAGAACTCTCAATACTCAAAAACAACAATAAAAAATCCAGTTAAAAAGTGAACAAATAAGGGCCGGGGATCTAGCTCAGCAGTCTAAGCGCCTGCCTGGCAAGCACAAGGTCATGAGTTCAATCCCCCATGCTGGAAAAAAAAAAAAGTGAACAAATATTTCATCTGAGGATATGTAGATGGCAAATAAGCACACGAAAAGATTTTAAACATTATTAACCGTTAGGGAAATGTAGATTAAAGTTTCAGTGGCATACACTATGTATCTCCCAGGATGGCTTAAAAAATAAATTACAATATCACTAAATTCTGGTGAGGTGTAGACAGACTGATCATTCATACATTTCTGGAGACAACAGAAAGTTGTAGAGCCACTCTGGAAAAGTTTGAGTTTCTTTACCAAACAAACAAACATGCATATGACTCAACATTATCCTAGAGAAATAAATATTCATGTTCACATAAAAATCTATACGTGAAGGTTTATAGCAGCTTTGTTTGTAATGGTTCCAGACTGAAAGTAATCCAGATGTCCTCCACAGGGGGATGGTTAAACCAACTGTGCTTCATTCCTACTATGGAATACTACCCAGAAGGAAAAGGGAATGAACTACTGATACAATCAGTAACTCAAGTGGCTCTCTATAAAGTTATCCTGCGTGAAAAAAGTCAACTCCAAAAGATCATATGCCGTGTATAATTTAGACTCTGGAGATGACAAATCTATGTAAATGAATCAAGGATTAGTGGTTGGCAGATGTTAGAAGGGATGGGTTGGAGTGGGCGGAAAGTGAAAGTGGCTATAAGGGGGAGTGGGAGGGTTCTTGTGGTGGTGGAAATGTTCTGTCGCCTTGACTGTTTTAATAGCAGGTTATGCTATTTAAGTACAGTATATGTAGTCTTGCAAGATGTTACAATTGGGGAAAACCAGGTGAAGGATACGCAGGGTAGTTCTTATTTTTTACAACTGCTGGTGAATCTACAATGATCTCAAAATTAAAAGTTGAGCTTTAACAAATTATGCATATAAATAGCAAGGGACAAAGAATACCTAAGACCATCATGAACAAAATGAAAAACACAGGTGGAAATGTAGAGCTACATGACGTGGCAACTATCTTTAGGAAACAGTTTCTCATGAAGTTAAATATACACTTGATCCTATCACACAATTTATTTCCTGGGTACAGATCTTAGGGAAAAAAGAATCTGCATAGCAGCATTGCTTTAATAGCAAAAATAAAGCAGGGTACATTTTCTAATGTTAACTTCCTGGTTTTGCGAATGTACTGTGGTTATGTAACATGTTTCCATGGGGCAGCAGGGCAATGATATACTGAAAATTCCTGGACTACTTTTTGCCACCTCTACGTGAATCTAAACTTATTTCACTTAAAAAACTGGGCACTTTATTGAAAATGATTTAAAAATTGGGGCAGACAGTGAAATACTGTGTTGAGTGGAAATGAAAGAATTGCTGTTATATGTGTTAACAGAGGAATCTCAGGAACAAAACGTGAAGAAAAGTATAAGTCATAGAACAGAATATATAGTTTGATACTATGCATAAAATTTACAATATGCAAATGAAAACACATTACTGAATTACACATCTAAATGTCTCAAAACTCAAAGAAAAATCAGGCTACTGGATATCCACGTTGGGGAGAAAGGAAGGTGAAGAAAGTTGAGAGGGGGTGGCTCAAGAGTATTGTAATTTCTCCTGCTGGATGAAGGACAAATGGGCAGTTACAGTGAGTTTTCTTTTTTTAATAACTTCTGTACATATATACGGGTCGATCAAAATATATGGTGAATGTTTAAGAATAATCCCTCTCAAAATGCTTCTCCTCACTTCGAATACACTTATCCCATCATACTTGCCACTTTCTGAAGCAGTTCTGGAAGTCCTGTTTCATGAATGACTTTATGAGGTGTGATGAAAAGTATGGTGAATGTTGCTGCTGAGTGCCTAACAGAAAGGCAAGCTCGTAGAAACATTATAGTGTGTCCTCATTCACCTTATTCACCAGATCTGACACAGTGAGACTTTAGGCTCTTCCCCAACATGAAAATGACCATGAAAAGTAAACCTTTTAAATTGATTCAGGACCTTGTGGCAGCCAGGACAGAGTAGCTAAAGACACTCACAAAAGAGCGTTTCCAGAACTTCTTCAGAAAGTGAGAAGAACAATGGGATAAGTGTGTTAGAAATGAGGGGGTATTTTGAAGAGGATTAATGGCAATTGTCTTTTACTGTAATACATTTTTAAAAAATTTAAACACAATTTTTTATCATACCTCATAGCACACACTTGATAAAATGTTTTACAGGATTTTAAAAGATGGAATACAAAGATGCTATGTGGAAGAAATTCTTTCTAGTATGCTTAGGTTGCCAAAGTGGCCACATTATCTACCGCTCAGGGAAAGCCTGGGTGCTCTACGGCAGGATACAGGAAGGTCTGAGATAAGGAGCCAAAGCAATGGTAGAGATAGAGGAGAGAGAACAGAGCAAATACAGAGTCTTAGGTTCTAACTCCCACAGCATCATGCTCACACTGCGTGAGCAACACAGGTACTTCCCCAGCTAGCCCAGAAGTTGGAATTGTTTTTTTAAATTTGAACTAGAAAAATCTTGAGAGTCCTGCAAGGCTCCCTTGTCCTGGAGATAGCACATCGGCCAATTAGAGGTGCTTGGAGTGCCCACACTCCATCCTTCAAGCCCAAACTGCCCTAGGCTCAGAGTAGATTGGATCAGCTGTTAGTCTTGCCACAGATGATCTCTAAGGACAGCATGAGAGGGTGTGGGGAGGTGGCACCAGATGTTGTTACAAGGTGCAGGTTAAAGGAGTGCTGCCTGGTTGGATTCCTTGACCACTGGCTTTCCTGGCCCTTCTGTGGAGGGACCATTTTCAGAGGCAGGAAAGGCAAGCTTCCTTCAGCCCTATGCTGGAAGTGCTCTCCTAAGACAGCAGAGATGGGGTGGGAAGTGGGAGGCTTATCCCGAGGTTGGTGACTCACAGCCAAGCTGATATCCCAGGGCGATGACCTACAAACCCCTGGGGCTCCAAACCAAAGGTTAACTATAAGCATGGAACAGTTGCTCTGATCTGGGTTCTAGATATGTCTTCAAGAATGCAACAAGTATTTCTTAAGCTCTAGGGTCTTAGGGTTCAGTGGTGGCTCCTTGTGCTGCTTTCCATGGCACCTGCTGCCAGGAGTTGAATAAGCAACAGGAGAAAGACTCGGGGAGCCCACAAGCTTTCACAAGCCCTGTAAGTCCAAAGAGGGTGATAAACGTCCACTGGAAATCTGCAGATGAAGGATGAATCCACTTCTCACTCTGTGTGACACACATAGTGTGTTCCAGACCTGCTGATGATAATCCCAAATAGATATTCATGGAAGAGTCACAAAAGAACAAGACTACGGGATGGCAGGAGACAAAGAGGTAGCTTGGTAAAACCATTAACCAGGATGTTCTGGGATTGAGCTGACCTGGAAGGGTTGCTAATGCTGGCATCTACTCTTTGCTGTCATCCACTCACAAGGTACTGCCTGTGCCTCAATGTCCAGGAGAGTACACCTGTCTCCGTCGGGTTCTCAGGGGTCTCATTGTCCAGATCCTTAACTGCTGGTGCAAGGAGTGGCTTTTTTCAGTCTGACAGCACGAGGGTCAAAAAGCCCAGGGCACTGGAAATCGCGGCGCTGGCACTCAGGGCGTCGCTGTGCTCTTCCGTGGGCAGGTAGGATTTAGCATCAAACGAGCCAGATAAGCAGTCGGTTTGAGGTAAGCGCGCCCTACCCCGGCGCCTCCTCTGTCGCCGGCCAGATCAGAGGGGACACAGAGAGACCCTACCTAAGTGCCCCTTGCAGGCTCTGGGCCTAGCGGGAGGGCGGGCTAGAGGCCACGCTGGGCGACAGTCCGCGCCCCACGCCTGTCCCCGCCCGCGCCAGGTACTGGTGAACCTTACCCTCACCACAGCCCGGCTCTCCCCCAACCTCCTTCCTCCTCTCCGCGCTCACGGGCGACTGCGCCGTGCGCGGGGTCTCGAGAAGTGGAGGAAGGGTCACGCTTCTAGTTTTAAAGGACCAGAAACAAAAGTCCACTGACAATTCCGTGCCATTTTTCTGGGTTCAAAAAGAGTGGGGGAGACAGACGTGGCAGGGCCGCGGGAGCCGGTGCGCGGGGCCTCTCCCTGCGCGGCGAGGGGGCGCTCTGCCGCGCGGGTGCGGGTGCGGGTGCAGGCGCGGGGTGGGCGGCACACACCCCCAGCCCCGCAGCGCGGCAGGCCCCGCATGACATCAGAGGCTGGGGAGCGCGCAGAGCGCACGCGCCGGCGGAGAAGGCGCGGGCGGGGGCCGAGCGGCGCGGTCGGGAGAGCGCTCCTCCGCCGCGCGCGGTCCCTGCGCCCGCTCCGCCCGCGCCTCGCTGCCCGCGCCGCGTCTCGGGCGTCCAGCGCGCGCCCCTCGCTCCGCAGCCAGCGCCGCCCTCGGCAGTCCCGCCGCGCCTTCCTCCTCCGCCTCCGCCTCCGCCTCCTCCTCCCTTCCTCCTCCTTCGCCGCCGCCGCTGGACACGCAGCCGCAGGCCGGGGCCGGGACGCAGCTGGGGAGTCAGGGACGCGCGCAGCCAGCCCTTCCCCCTCCGGCTCCCGCACCGCCGGCCGCCTCCCCTCGCCCTCCTCCGCTCCTCTCCCCTCCCTGCTCCTGCGCTGCCTCCGCGCCCGGCCCCGGCTGCCAGCACCATGTCCGCAGGGGGAGATTTTGGGAACCCACTGAGAAAATTCAAGTTGGTATTCCTGGGGGAGCAGAGCGGTGAGTACCCGGCGCAGTCTCTCGTAGCGGCGCCGCGTCTCCGAGCCGCGCTTTCGCCCACCGCTGGGACCCCGCGCCCCGAAAGGCCCTTCCCCGGGCGCCTGGGTGGAGGAGCGGCTGAGGACTGCGAGGTCGGGCGGCTCCGGGCGGGGCTGGGCCGGAGGGCCGGAGAGTGCAGACGGGGAGGTGCAGCGGCCGGCGCGGGGGCTGGGTAGGCTCGGGCGGGGACGGAGCGCAGGTGCGGCGCGGGGCAGAGGGCGGCGGCCGGCCGGGCGCGGGGCTTGCGGCTCACTCGCATTGCGGCACCGGCTGCGGGCTACAGCGCTGGTGGCCCGGTGCCGGCGGAGGTGGGTGGGGGCGGGGGACACGCGCCCCTCTCGGGAGAAAGAGGTGGGGCTGGAGTCTGACCACCCCTGCACGGCTGCGCAGGAGGGGCTCCCTGCGGACCCTGCCTGGAACCCTGAGAAAGGGAACGTGCAGGCCCGAGCAGATGGTTGCTGGGCGAGAGAGCACCACTTGTGTCTTACCAAAAGAGCAGGTGCGGGCCGCGGAAAAACAGGGCTCCTTCCCTTTCCCCCTGGTTTAAGTCTGACCGGGTGGAAGGTTCTAGGCTTGCTGCCCTTCGCGGGTGTCCTAGCCTCCTTGGGGCTTCAGAGTATAGATGGTGACAGCGAAGGTTCCCTGAATGCTAAGTGATTTGGTGGATGACACAGGGGCCCCTAGCCTGGTGCTGGGTAGAGAAAGACCCAGGCGACACGCCCTGCCCAGCTTCCCAGCACCCTCCAGAGAGCAACAGCGGCTGCAGATTCTTCCCACCCCCACCGCCCAGCTCCCCGCCCTTCTTGGGGGAGGGGAGGTCATCAAAGGAACAGACCAGAGCCGACGCAGGGAGACTGAGGGCTTTTCTGCTACCCAGAAGCCTCCCCAAAGAAAAGCATCCCTGACACCCAGGTTGGTCCATGTGGGAAGCCCAGATTGAGGAGCAGGGACCCCTCTGACACCTGTGGGAAGGAATGGCTCCTAGAGCATCCTCCAGAGGCTTCTCACACTGGGGCCTCAGGAGACAAGGTGATTCCTTCTCTGGCGGCAGGACCTCCAGCTCTGTCTCTGCAGACCAGTCCTGCTCATCTGGCCATATGCTTGTCTACGTGGGGCCAAGACTAGGGAGACAGGAGGACCTGGTGGGCTCAGGCTACAGTGCTGCTGTGACGTGTTGTGCTTGTGGGCTCTGAGGTCACATGGCTAACTCCTGTCTGCTGATACTCGTTACCTGAGATGGAAGGTTGGAAGGACGGTGTTAGAAGGTGGTCGGTCCCTTGGTCCTGACCTGGAAAGATGGGTTTGGGACATTTCGGTTTAAGATCAGTTCAGCCAGCTGCCCTTGTGTCCAGGACTCTACTTTCCTGTTCTTAATAGATGCTGGTGTGAGGGAGCTGACATTTCCCTGTGTCTAGAAGAGGTTTAGGAGTCAGTCCTAGGGAATGGGGTAGAGTGGGAGAGGCTGTGCAGGTATCAGGCAACCTAGGAGTTGAATTCTTAGTCGTGTTGCCTTGAGCCAAATGTGAAGTCTCTTGGAGGCTCAGTTTCTACCTCCGAAAAATGGTAGCTTGAAGGCAGTTCCTACTCTCACGTTTCCTCAGGTACCTTGAGTGTGTTGGATCTCAATAAACATTGTTTATTTCAAGTCTGAACACACATCCATAAAGAACATAATTTGATGAAGAAAAATGCCTCTAGTGAATTTGAGTGAAAACTCTGGGCTCCTTGGGAAACTGCTGATAGGCCAAGGCCCACACAGACCCCTGCAAACCCTTTTGTTCTTAAAACCACAGAAATGAGAGCCTGGAGCCTAAAAAAAGAAAAACGGGGGGGGGGACCCACAAAACCTGCCCACCCTTTGCACAAGCCTGTTTGACCTGTTCTTGCGAGGGGAGCACCAGGGAAGGAGGAAGGCTTGCTTGGAGGCCCATTGTGAGTTGTTGACATTTCGAGAGCAGAAACCCACATCTCCCTTTCCAGGCCACCTTTCTTCACTGACATGTCATTGGGAAATGAGATGACCTTGAACTGGGGAAGCCAGGAATCAGGCCTCTGTGAGGGAAACTTCCATTAGTGACACTGGCTGCTGACCACCCTGGTCCCGTCTGGCAGAGGGTCATAAAAGCCTGAATAGCCTTGTGATACCTTGTGTCATCGGTGAGTTGTTTATGTTAGGTTTTGCAGAGTTAGGTAGAAGATATGTGCATCCCTGAGCCTGCTGAAGTAGGAGAATGGCCACTGCTACCAGCTCTTCCATTTTGTCTGTGTAGTTGAACTTCTGCTGGGCCTGTGTGCGAGCACCCTCTTCAGCCTATGCAGTGGAGGCAGCCTCCTGAAGTCTGGTGCTATGCCTCCCTGCCTTTCCCTGTGTGATCTTGGAGGCCACTTCCCTTCTATAGAGGGGAACTGGGCCTGCTGAGTTCTGCAGAACCTTCTAGAATAGCATGGGCCTGCCTCTATGAGCTGAGTTCCCTAGAGAGGGGTCAGTGGAAGAGACGAGAGGCACACAGCTTCTTGTTTCCTGTGCCTGGCATTGCGGTGGCATCTCTCTAGGCTGGATTCCAAAGAGGAGTGCTATGCCTGGAGGAGGGTGAGAAGGAAGATTCCCTAAGCCAGATAATTCTAGGTAGGCATCAGTCCCTCAAAGATTCTAGGGAGCTGGTTTGAATGGGGAGAGGATCTCTAGCTTGTTGGAGGGCTGCCTCCCTCCCAGCAGCAGAGTGACTGCTGTCCCTGGACCGGGGAACACAGTCTGGCTGACAGCGTCAGCCTGGCATGGGGTGAGATTGTGGGCAGGGTGCTGTGGACCCTGGGATTTTCCCCAAGGAATTTCCTTGGTGTGCATAGTGGGAAGGGAGGCCGGGGATGTGTCTGCTGTATGTTGGCTTCATCCCACTTCTCCTTCCTGAGACTCTTGGCTGCAGGAGGAAGACCTGATGCCCACAAGGCAGGCTGTCTGCTTTCCCAGGCTAAGGTCAGCAGGCTGGCCTCTCCCTCTGACCACTTGCCTTGCATTGTGCATTCTGGTGTCCACATAGTGTGAATGGCACCTCTGTAAGCTGTGCGGCAGTGACCCCATTGGCAGCTACCATTGGGTTACTTGTTTACCCACGCATCCTTCTTCCCTCTCCCCATCTCTCTCCTCCCTGCTTACATTATCGGTTTGTTTGTTTGTTTGTTTGTTTAGTCAGATCTCTGAGTGTGTCCTTGCCCTCATGGAACTTACGGTTCACTGGGGAGCACAGACCTCTGTGGGTCTAATTACAGCAGTTTCGATGAGGCAAGAGCAGCTGCTCCAGCAAGCTGGTGGCAGGGGCATCTGCCCGCCTGGGGGGCAGGTGTTAAGGGCCCTATGTAGGCTTCAAGGGAGAAGATACCTCTGCTAACGGCAGGCTGCGTCTCTTTGCTGGGCTGTGGGTAAGGGTCGTTGCAAGGAGCCACCCTCTCCAGAGAACCTCTCCCCTTCTGTCCTACTCTGTAGAAACTGTGCAGCAGAGGCAGAGGAGGCCAAGGCTGACTCTCAGGAGTATGGCTTGCTGGTGCTGAGTAGGGGCTATCCCCCAGCCACTTTCACCCTGCTCCCCTAAGGGTTAAGGAACATATGTGGCCCCTCTTGCCTAGATGGCTCATGCTGCTCTGCCCATGGCCTGAGCCCTGCCCTCCCTGTACCATGCTGTCCCCTTCATGGAGCCCTCACAGAAACTTTCTTCTCTTAACCAGGTGCCAGACCTGCTCCTGCCTCACAGAGTTGCCCACTTACCTGGCCATGCGCTATGGTACAGTTTTGGGGTTATTGTTGTGCATTTTTTTAAAAAAACGCTCATCTGCTGCCCCATGATCTTTTTTCTGTTGCCGCTGTTAATTTAAGATTTTAAAATGTTTATTAACCTTTTCAGGGACAGAAACCCTAACTGAATTTAGCACCCAAGGACAACCATAAAAGCACTTTTAGAGAACCGTCTTAGTCATCATTTTAACCATCCCCCGCCCTCCCCATCTTTGGACAATTTGTGCTCACTGAATATCTTGATTTGAAAGTGATGACATTATCCTGGATGTGTAAGATTTGCTGATGGGCATCAGTAGATTAAAAGTGAAAGGAGTCAAGAAGGCATTGAAATAGGATTCCTTCATTCTGGTACCTGCGGTTTTCTCAAGCCAAAGGTTCCTACCAGGGACACTTGAGAATCTTTTTCAGAGGATTGAATCATTAAGCCTTGGCCATTCCTGAATTAGAATTCATCTCATGGAACCTGAAGTTCTCAGGGACCCCACCCCTCTTCACTATATCGCTGAAGAAATACGGGAAACCAGCTAGGCCACCAGAGGTGGGAAGGGACATGGCAAACCTGGTCATGCCAGAACTTCATGGGAGATCTGGAAACAGTCACCAACTTGTTGTGTGCCTCAGTATCTGCTTTCTGTCCTCCCAATTTTTGTCCCTTCTTCAATGGCTAGCATGAACCAGGGGACCTTGGATGTTGGATGCACACCCAAAACTTTTGCTTTTTATTTACTTAAAAGAGTCAAACCAAGATGAATGTATTAAATAATCTATCTTCCATTATTACAGTGAAATAACTGAGGCAGGCTAACTTTACAAAGAATTTATTTAGTTCACACTTCTGGAGTATTAATCAAAAGCATTGTGGTAACTTTAGCTCAGCTCTGGGGAGGACCGCACAGCTGATAGTATCGCAGTGGTGGGAGTACATGTGGGATCAAGAGGTCACATTGCAAAAAATAGGACACCAGAGACATGGAGTCCCACCATCCCTTCTGGAGGTACACCACTTGGTCTAGGAATCTCCTAAGTTCTACCTCTGTTTGGTTACTCTGGTTTGGTGGTGGTGGTACTACTAGGGATTGAACACAAGAGTTTTTGTACTGAGCTACTTCCCAAGCTCTTTTTATTTCATTTCAAGACAAGGTCTTGCTAAGTCACTAAATTATCCAGTCTGGTGTCAACTTGTGATCTTCCTGCCTCAGTCTCTCAAAGAGCAAGGATTACAGGCATGCATTCATATGTCCAGCTTAGGTTCTATCTTTTAATACACCACCACCACACTGAGGACCAAGGCTGTATAACACTAAACCCTTGGAGGAGGGACTCTGTGGAAACCGTATCAATGAAAATGCACCTGTATTTACCATAAAAGAAAATGGCAACCTCAATTCCAATGTGAGATGTAAGAGAACTTTCCAGAAAAAAAAGAAACCGTTAGAAAATATCCTGGTTGTGCATTACCATCTTTTGCCCTAATATTAGCCGTGTGTCCCATCTAGACTTAAGGGTCCCCTTGTCTTTCCTACCTTCTGTCTTCTACTGTTGCTGAATGTGCAGGGCTGCCTGGTCTCAATTATGAATAATTTAGAGGTTTGTTGGACGGAGCCATTGAGGATCCTGAGAGAAGGTGAGGTAGAATAGCAAAACCCATAGACATTGGAGGTGGACTACTAGAGTAACTGTACTGAGCCTTTCTCAGCTGTCTTGTCTGTCTGCGATCCTTTTCCATTTCTCACCATGGAGAAGAGAAGATGGGGGCTGCTCTAGGTGGAGGTTGCCAGGGAGAAGTACCAGACGCACCCTGAG